>MU682472.1:131096-175140 GCA_026770625.1 Nicotiana glauca
ATTGTTCAACTTATCATTTGGATCAAGGAGAGCCTATAATCACTTCTCAAGTCAAATTTCACCTAGGATTTCGCCTCAACAAACATTCAGGGCAAGTTCTAGACCATTGGCTCGATACTTGGACTCATAATTCGATTTCTCACCACACACGCTAGGGGATTGCTAAAGACATCGAGTCGAGGGCCCACAACGACCTTAGTTACGATTCGAACACCCAATGGTCAAAGACCACATGATGATTGTTTGGTCAACACACGAGTCTCAAGGCCACAACTTTCACCATCCTAAACACAACATTTTGTCTCTGACCATGGGATCAAAGGCAAATGTGATAGGCCCAAGTGAAGCTTTTCTTGAGGTACCCTTAACTACAACTATCCAAAAAAATAAAAAGAGCAAAAATGGACTCAAACCCTTAAGAAGGTTGTCACGCCATCTATCATTGGGAAGAGCCACCCGATTCGCACAACACTCCATCCTTAGAAATAACCGTGGCATTAATAAAATCAAGGGTTTGTTGAAAATGCAAAAAATAAAACAAAAGGCTACGAGCCTATCTACAAAGCTAAAAACAAAAAAAATTGCGAAAATAGAAAAAAGAATGAATAAGTACAGTAGGGGAGTAGAATATACAACGGGGGATGAATATATACATAAATGTAACTTTATATATAGACCAAAAGTGAGAATAAAAAGTACGAAAAAAGTAGCTAAATGTAAAGTTATATACAGCCCAAAATAGAAAATCAAGGTAAAGAATAAACTATCAATCTATATATACAGTCATCCATGGATAATAAAAAGTAGGGCGCACCCCCACGAATAAAAAATTGCATTGTCCCCAATGCCAACTAACAAAATAAGCATAAAAAACAAAGTAAGAAAGGATATAGGGGCTTCCTAGGCCTGGTCCGTCTGCATGGGATCATCAGTGGTCCCCAAGTCCTCTGTATGTGCGGGAATCTCAGATTGGTTCTCGGTCTCCTGCTGCTCAGCTGCTGGGACTAGGGACTATTCTTGGACCGGCTGGATGTCAAGTGCAACATGTGGCAAACTAGATGGGGGCTCATGTGGGGCTGCCACCTCAATAACTGCATCGGCTATGCTAGGGAGCTTCCTCTTCTTCCTTGGCTGCCTGGGTGCCTGCTCCTACTGTGGCTCTGCTACTGGTGTTGTTGGGGCTGGCTCCCCAAATAGCAAGTCTAGAGGCATCTGGTCTGCCAATAGCTTGTCCACATCAGTCTTGAGCTGTTTCATAGACTCCTTAGAAGCCCGTAATCTCCTCAACTTCTTATGCTCCTTGGCAAGCTCCTTCAGAGCCTTGCCATCTGACTCCACTGCTGTAGTCAAAGTATCCTGTGTTTTCATAATCGTTTCCTGGTTCTCCAGGAGCTTCTTCAAAGTGTCCTCAATAGACCGAGGAATTTGAGTTGGCTGAGGTGCTGACTGGGTCTGAATGGTGGAAGACAATGTGGACAACTTGGATGTCGGAACTGACATCCAGTTTTTCAAACTAGCCAATGTCTGGATCAACTGATGGGCAGTGAGGGGATGAGCTCGGGAAGATGGAACCCCCAGGCCAACTAAAGTACTGGGACCAGCAGTAGAAGAAGGTCCTAGAGGCAAGTCCTCAAATATAGTGGCAGTAGGCATGGTCGAGGACTCGGTAGAAGGCTCTACCACAACTGGATCCTCAGATTGGCCAGTTGGGGCAGAGGCAGGCGGCTTGTAGTTCTTATGTTTAGGGTTGTCCGGACCCTGCATACTGTACCAAGAGTAAGGAGCCACAGGCTTGGTCTTGACATCGAATCTCATCTTCTCCACCTCCATGTCCCGGAAATACATTGAAAGGGTGTTGGGAAAAGGGTAATTTCAGTCATGCTCTTTTCCCACAGCAGAAATCACATGGGACATCACATTGCCCACATTGATAGGGTACCTGGCCATAATAGATGCAACAAGAACTGCCCAAGTAAGTGGAATAGTCTGATCGTGGGTAGAAGGGTCAAGCCGACTGCAAACAAAAGTTAACCACCTTCGAGCCTCAAAGTTGAAGGTCTTCCGGTATATTTTTCTCCCTGCCTGCAACCACTCTGTAATAGTACCTGGGATTGCCAAGTACTGGGCCAACCAAGGACGTACTTCCTCACCCATCCCTAACTTGGCCAGATATAGAGACTCATCTTTATCCCGGAACCCTAAGTATTCATTCAGAGAATTTCCATCAAACAACACCGTCTTGTCTCTAACTTTGGTCACCTTAGTATCCTTGATGATGTGGGCCACATTAGAGTAGAATTACCTGACCATGTGCTCATTTGCATCGATGCACTTCTCCATGAAAAACTCCCAGCCTTTTCTAGTTCTGAACCCCTATGCACATTAGGGTTGTGGGGTAAGAGGTCAGTGTCAATAAAGCTCCTCCCTGGCATCAACTTCCTAATTGGCCACCAATCCCTAAACTTGTGGTAAGCGAATTGACTCACGAATCTATCTTCCCACTCTTTGGCTTTATTAGTTTGTGCAATTCCCCCAATCTGAGGCTCACCTCCCTCATCTCCGCCTGCACTCTCTCCAGATAATGAAGCTGTGGGGGGAGGTGGAGTAGTTCCCACTACCGGCTATGGACTCATCAGATGAATCTGATACTACATTTACCGGTCTTTTGATGGTGGGTGATGGTGGAGGGGTATCAGTTAGGTGGAGGGGGTTGGTTATGTGAGTTGGGACTGAATCTGAGGAGATGTCTTTGGAGGGCACATACTCACTCCCCGAGGAATGAGAGGCAGCCTTATCAACAATGCTTATCAATTTTTGGGTCTTTTTTATATTTTCCAGAGCCTGGGGAGTGAGTTTTGCGACTCTTTTGCCTTTACCCCCTCGGGAGGAACCACCTCTCCTGGGTTGTTGTGATCCCTTGCCTCCTCTTTGTTTACCATTATCTACAAAGACATGCATCTAACATTGTTAGTTTAAGCACATGCAGTGAACCAGGTGAATGAAGAAAAATTACAGACAACAGTTGAAGAACACAGTTGCAGAAACATGCACCGCGGCCCACACAAGAAGGAGTGCGGCCGCATTGGAGGCACCGCGGACCGCGCAAAGGCAACCGCGGTCCACGCTGGGCAAAGGCCCAAAAATACAACTCTCTGAATCTCCCACCGTGGTCCGCACAAAATAGGGTCGCGACAGTGGTGGGGGCACCACGGATGCTCAAAGGCGACCGCGGTCCGTGCTGGGCGAAGGCCCAGAAATACAACTCTCTGAATCTCCCACCGCGGTCTACACAAAAATGGGGTCACGGCTGCGGCCGCGGTAGGCTAGCATAGACTGCACCAAATGCAACGCGGCCGTGCTAGAAGCAAGTTACCTTTCAATCATTATGGGTACCGTGGTCCGCGCAAAAAGGGTAATGCGGACCGCGCTATGGAGACCGCGGGTCATATTGAATCCAAATTAGGGAACTAAGTTAGGGTTTTCATGATTACTCCAATTTTTATCAAATTTTTACACCTATTTGTCCCTACTCAGTTGCCCAATCCTTAATCATGTTCAACACACAAAAACTAGCAAATAAACTAACCTAAATGAACGATTCAAAGAAAAACAGGACGAAAGAGATGCTACAAACTACTGGAAAGCAAATAAAAATGAAAACATGAAACTAATTAAACACAAATGCATGAAATGTTACCAGGTTAGTGAAGATTGAATGCAATTAATCCTAGCAAACAAGAAATTCGGTCTCAGGGAAGGATGAACAGTAGTATATGTGCTCTAAGTTTTCAAAGTTCGAAAAGGGTTCACTGAGACCCTTGATCTCTATTTATAGAAAATCTGTGTGACCCTTACTCACCTATCAGCATGGCCGCGCAAAACGGACCGCGGACCGTCCTGGATTTCACCAAATAAAGTTTCAGTAGGCAACCTTGGTGCGACCGCATAAAAGCGTACCGCGGCCACGAAGGTCCACCGCGGACCGCTCAAACTGGACCGCGGCCACAGTGGAAAACTTCAGAGAGCATTATATTTGAATCATGCCAGTGCGGACCGTGCAAAAGTGTATCGCGGCCGCACTGGCAAACTTCAGAGACTGTGCACTTGTTCCCACTAATTTTGCACTGCATCAACACAATCCCTGCAACATCTCACAACCAATAAGCTCAAAAATCCTAAACTACAAAGAAAATCAAAGAAAAAGAAAAGACATGGTTTGTGTCTCAAGAAGCGCCTGATTTAACATCGCAGTACGACGCATGTTACCACCACATCACTTCAAATGAATGAGTGCCACCACGTGGCTATCATCGAACTTCCCCAAATAATGCTTAACACGATGTCCATTGACTCTGAATATTTCACCATTCCTGTTACTTAGATCAAGAGCACCAAATGGGGTTACGAGCACAACTTAAAATGGCCCACTCCACTTTAATTTGAGCTTTCCCAAAAACAGACGTAACCGGGAGTTGAAAAGAAAGGCCATATCACCAACTTTGAATTCCTTTCCCCGAGCATATTTGTCGTGAAGATACTTCATTTTGTCTTTATACAAGGACAAGCTGGAGTAGGCATGAAATCTGAACTCATCAAGCTCATTTAATTGTTCAACACGGAGATTCGCCACAATATCCCATTCCAAGTTCAACTTCCTCAAGGCCCACATAGCTTTGTGCTCCAATTCAATCAGCAGATGGCAAGCCTTTCCGAACACCTACCGGTACGGGGACATACCAATTGGGGTCTTGTAAGCCGTCTGGTATGCCCATAGAGTGTCATCCAACTTTTTCAACCAATCGGTCCTATTAGAATTGACCGTCTTGGACAAGATACTCTTTATTTCTCGGTTGGAGACTTCCACTTGATCACTAGCTTGAGGATGATAGGGGGTGGTCACTTTGTGATTTACTCCATACTTGGCAAGCAATGAATCAAAAGCCTTGTTGCAAAAGTGAGACCCCCCATCATTAATGATAGCACGAGGAGTGTCAAACCTTGTAAAGATACTCTTTTTCAAAAATGCCACAACACTACGGGCTTCGTTGTTGGGTAAAACCACGGCTTCAACCCACTTGGAGACATAATCCACCGCCACGAAAATATAAGTATTCCCACAAGAGCTCATGAAAGGACCCATAAAATCGACGCCCCAAACATAAAAAATATCCACCTCGAGAATCGTATTGAGAGGCATCTCATCCCTTTTTGAAATTCCGCCGACTCTTTGGCATTCATCACATCTCCTAACCACATCACCCGCATCTTTAAACAAGGTAGGCCAATAAAATCCGCAACTAAGCACCTTAGAAGCCGTCCTCGCCCCTCCATGATGTCCACCATAGGGGGAAGAATGGAAAGCCTCCAAAATACCCACTTGTTCCTCCTCCGGGACACAACATCGAATCACACTATTGGTGCAAATCTTGAACAAATATGGCTCGTCCCAATAAAAATATAAGCTATCCCTCTTGATCTTCTTCCTTTGGTTAGAAGAGAGCTCACACGGAATGATTCCGGTGACAAGATAATTTGCGACATCAGCGAACCACGTCATTCCATTCATTGACACCACAAGGAATTGATCATCGGGGAATGTATCATTGATTTCAAGGCCGTCACAAGGCCTCCCCTCCTCCTCCAAATGGGACAAGTGGTCCGCCACTTGATTCTCACTTCCTTTCCGGTCCACAATTTTTAGATCAAACTATTGAAAAAGAAGAACCCATCTCATTAATCTTGCCTTTGAATCTTTCTTGGTCATCAAAAACCTAATGGCGGCATGGTCGGTGTGCATAATAACTTTGGCCCCCATAAGGTAAGGATGAAACTTTTCCATAGCAAAAACAATAGCCAATAACTCCTTCTCGGTGACTGTGTAATTCCTTGAGCCTCATTTATGGTCTTGTTTGCATAGTACACTGGATGGAACATCTTGTTGATCCTTTGGCCCAAAACAGCCCCAACCGCAACGTCACTAGCATCGCACATGAGCTCGAATGGTAAGTTCCAATTAGGTGCAGTGATGATGGGGGTAGAAATCAACTTGAGCTTTAGAAGCTCGAATGCTTGCATACAACTCTCATCGAACAAGAACTTTGCCTCTTTCTCTAGCAACTTGCACAACAGATGTATCACTTTAGGAAAATCCTTTATGAACCTCCGATAGAAACCCGCGTGCCCAAAGAAACTCCTCACCACTTTGACAGAAGTTAGGGGAGTGAGCCTCGAAATGACCTCAATCTTGGCCTTATCAACTTCAATTCCTCCCTTCGAGATCTTGTGACCCAACACTATATCTTCTTCTACCATAAAATGGCACTTTTCCTAATTGAGAACGAGGTTAGTTTCTTCACATCAAGCCAAGACTCTATCTAAGTTTACCAAGCACTCCTCAAAAGAATCCCCAACCATGCTGAAATCATCCATGAAGACCTCCAAGATATCCTCCACCATGTCAGTGAAAATAGCCATCATGCAACGTTGGAAGGTCACCGGAGCATTACACAATCCAAATGGCATTCTCGAGAAAGCGAATGTGCCATAAGGACAAGTAAAGGTCATCTTCTCCTGGTCCTCCGGGGCAATTAGAATTTGATTGTACCCCGAGTAACCATCTAGGAAGCAATAAAAAGCCCGGCCCACAAGATGATATATCATTTGGTCAAGGAATGGCAATGGGAAATGATCTTTTCTAGTCACCTTGTTAAGCTTCTGGTAATCCATACAAACTCTCCAACCCGTCACTGTCCGAGTCAGAATAAGCTCATTGTTTTCATTGGTCACCACTTTCATCCCACCCTTCTTTGGTACACGTTGCACCGGAGAAGTCCACGAACTGTCAGAAATAGGATAAACCACACCGGTGTCAAGCCACTTGATAACCTCTTTCTTTACTACCTCTTGAATCGCCTCATTTAGTCTCCTTTGATGTTAAAGTGAAGGCCTTACATCCTCTTCCAATATGATTGTATGCATGCAAAAGGCAGGGCTTATACCCCGAATATCAGCCAATGTCCATCCAATCGCCTTCTTGCCCTTTGAAAAACTGCCACACCTCCATTTTACCTACACCCCCAGAAAAGTATAATAAAGGGGAGTTATTTCCAACTTGAAGTGACGATCGAAACAGGATTTATTTATTAAAAGATTCAGAGTCGCCACTTGAAAGATTTATGGTGTCCCAAGTCATCAGTTTAAAATCTCGAATCGAGGAAAAGAATGACTCTGTTTAACAGTCCGCGAACCAGAAATCCAGGTAAGGAATTATGTTAACCTGGGAGAAGGTGTTAGGCATTCCCGGGTTCCGTGGTTCGAGCACGGTCGCTCAACTATTATATTCGGCTTAATTATCTGATTTTAGTACAATTATGAACCTATGTGCAAATTTTAGCTTATAAATGCTTTTATTCATTTTTAAAGAAGAATGAACGTCGTCTAAAACATGTCTTTGGATCGAGTTACATGAAATACACCCGCAATCCAAAACACATTCTATTCAACGGTGTTAAGATTTGGATTTGGGTCACATGAAATGCAAACCCGAATTTAGGAAGGTAAGATTATTAAAGAACGTGCCTAAAGCAAACAATGCGTGGATAACTTTGCGGGAGACCATGAAATTCACTAAATGGCACGTCCCGATTTATAAGTATTTTTAATGAAGTAATTAAAGAGGGCCATGCAATTCGTGATTTTATTTGGCGCGGCACACCTAAATTATTTTAAGGATATCCTAAAGAGGAAATTATTATTCTCTATTAAAGATTTGTCACTGAAAGGCCTAATCAATTAACATTATTAATTAATTATTATTATCAGCAGCCCAAGGATTTCGGGCCTCAAGATCAAGTCTAAATTTAAACAAACAGATCTCCATTATCGAAGATCGCTTAATTCAAATTTGTTACTTAACTTGAAAGGCCCAAGCTTGTATTATAGAATTAAACTAATAACTTTGAATATATCGGACTGATAATATCTGGACCCGTAGCATATAATTAAACCCAAATCTTACCTAAATGACTAGTTATCATGTTGGGCTCATAAACGAGCTCAAACCTAATACTGATCTTATTGGATCTCAAAAATCCTGATTTTAATACCAATTGGGCCTAATGATTTTTAAAACAAATGAAAGGCACCAAATTATTCAATTCTAAGGCAAATTGACCTTAAATTCAAATTTGACACACATTATTCAACTTAGGGATAAATTGATGGCCTAACATACTTAATCTGGAATTTCGATGGCAATTTAAAGCAATTCACGAATCCTCAAGCTAACATGAAATATCATGCAAATGCTAATATTAAATTTACTCTTTGAATTTCACTTTCAATAGGTGAACAAATTAAAATACTCAGTCCCTTTAAAGCTACAAGAGATGATTCAATGGCTACATGATGAATACACATGTTACCTATAAATTCAAATCATGATAACATTTTTCAAAGATATTAACAAGACCAAAACTAACATTATTAAACCAATATCATGTTCTAAGATTAAGTTTCAAACATAACATGATAACAATGCTAACACTAACCTGCATTAAATCTAACGCTATAACAGGATATTCATATAATTCTAAAAAAAAAAAAAACCGTCGAACAATCCAAATTAGTTACAATAAGGATTTATCTAATTATTAAGACTAATTGAACTATATTGAACTAAGTATCCATAGATCAATACAAGAAAACAGGCACAACTTCATCTTATTTCCAGTTTGAAAGATACCTCAAAGAAGATCCAGAACATATACCTGAAAATTGGAGAAAAGAATGGGAAGATGAGGAACAGTTAAGTAGCAGCAGCAATAAGCAGTAATCAACAGCCCAGTTTAGTTAACTTTCAATGAAATCAGCAATCAATGGAACATGAGTTTAAACGCTGAATCTACCCAGATTTTAACCAAATACCTAATGCATTCAACTCAAACCAACGAAATAGTCACCCTATTGTCAAAACTCCCAACCAGATGAAATAGAATCAATGGAACAGTACAGATTTTACAATATACTGTATTTTTCTGAGATTACCATCACTCTTTTTTGTTTGTTATGTGTATATATCTCTTTTCAACTCTCAATCTCTGAATTTGTTCTTTTTCTTTTCGAGGTCTCTAAGGCCTGCCCTTTTATACCTTTTAATTTCTTTTTTACAGGTATTTTTTAATCTTTTTCCCATTCCATAATCTTTTCCAGGCTGTTTACCTCTTTTCACATGCCTTTTCCTAACCCTTTAATTCTGATCCCCATGTTACTCACTTTCCAACTCCCAAAGCATTAGACAGGATGTAGTTGCACCACTGTCTTCCTTTTATTAAATTAACCCTTAGACCCATCCCACCATGTGCTATCAGCTTCTTAAGTATGTGAAATACCCATTTTTATTAATTTAATTCGTTAGTTTAGTAGTGCACTAACATTTGGCATTGGCAGGCTACTCAGTTTCAGAGTTCTTAAGTTTCAATTTCCAAATTAACCTTAAAACCCTTATTAATACTCTGGAACCTCCAAGTATTCACAAAATTAAGGCTATTCAATCTTTCACACAAACAAAATCTACTAACAGACCGCCTAGTAGTTCTCAATACTAAAATCGAAACCTTTTCAACTTTTGAAATTAGTAGGAATCAACTTAAGGACTACTGTTATGCGAGTTTAAGCTACTGATAAAGCAGAAAGCCAAACAAAATCAACAAACACTCTATAAATTCGAAAAACTAAAACAAAAAATCCTAGAACTGGAACTGACTAACTAAACATTCTAAAAACAACTAAAAATATAAAAATAAAGGAGTGGAGGAAGATAACATTATTAAAATAGAAATATAAAAGACCTAAAATTTGGACACTTACCTTTGTTTGACCCTGTCTTGAATTCGAAACTCCAATCTTTGATTTTGAAGTCAAAATGGACCTTAATCGAGTGTTCTCAACTGAGCACACACAACTAAGGTCGATCACGACCTCAATCCTTCAACTACGTATTCAATCCTGGGATTTGGGTTTTTAGGGTTCCTGCATTCGAATTCAGGTTCGAAGGGTTCTATCCTGGTTCGAAGAAAACTAGTGGCAGATTAGGGATGAGAGAGGTTGGGTGGTTATTTGGTGTTAATTTGGGGCTGAGGGGAGGTGGCGCCGCCACCGAAGAATCTCGTGGCGGCGCTAGGGTTTTTGGGCTTGATTCGATATTCGAATGATTCTGGTGTGATTCGAGAGAAGGGGACATAGGATTTGGGATGAGGAGGTTGAGGGGAGGCCATGGTGTTATTCTGGTGGGGTTTGGCCACCGTCCTCGGCCGTAGGCGATTTTCGGTGGGCGGAGAGTGATGGTTGGAAATTCGGTCTCTGAAATTAGAGACGAAGGAAATGGGGGTTGTAAAAGGGGGCGTGGTCTAATTGGAAACTTATATACGAGGGGGTGGAATGAATCCAGGCCATTCGATCTGATGAGATCAGCGGCTTGGATCAATTCATTAATGGGAACGACATCGTTTCGTTGTCTTCAAGACCGGATCGATCTTTGACGGGAACGGGTCGGGTGAGGGTGAGACTCTTGGGACCATTTGATCAAGATGATTCAATAGTCTGGATTGAAAAGCCTGAAACAACATCGTTTAGTCTAGTTGGGGACGGACTGGGTCGGGAAGGGTATTGGGCTGTGTAGGGATTGGTTTTGGACTGAGTTTTATCCGAGTTTTGTTTAGGCTTTGACTGTTTTGGCCCAAAATTCAGGTCTTTTCTTTTTGTTAATTCTTTTCTTTTATTTTCTTCCTAAAATTATAAAACCAAATTAACTTAAAAATACTAGTTATCTCTAAATAACAATTATTGCAAATAATTAAGTACCAAAATCACACAATTAAACACTAAAATGCAGAGTGCATTATTTTTAGGTTTTTCTTCATTTTATAAAAATAAGTAGTTTACTATTTGACTCAAAATTATAAAACTAAATCCTAAATGCAAATGCAACCTATTTTTGTATTTTCTTATTAATTGCTCGAATAAACATGCACACACACAAATACAAGCAATAACTGAAAACCACGAAAATTCATAAAATTGCACACAAATGAAAATTGTTTTATTTTGAATTTTATGGGAATAATTCGTATTGGCAAAAATCACATGCTCACAGCTTCCTCTCTTTGTCAGGAAACACAAAGAGTTTTCGTGCAAAGATAAAGTGAGCGAATACGAGCGATTTTTGCCCGTTTGAATATTCCGTGTGAAGCATTTTAGAAAAATTTGGCCGAACCTCTGCTTCGAAGTTTCCCTACATATCCTTGGCTAAAAAGGAATCAGGTCAATGTAGTTCGGGAAGTTTTGGTAGCTGGGACTACCATAAAGCTGTGATTTCATTGTTACTGTTGTTGCTGTTACTGCTTGCTGACCCCCTTATTACACCATGCTAAAAGAAAAATAAAGAATCTGGATTACAACCTATGAATTACAAAGACTTATTCTTGGACTTGTTCTGCGATCGTTGTTGCCTTGTCAACTTGTATTTCCCTACAACAATTCTTTTTTTGCTGCCTTGTACAGACTTCTTGAGATGTCCTCCCTTTCTTCAGGTGGGTATATGATTGATAATCTTTTAAACGTCTTCTCTTGATTATTGTCGTCTTCCTCTATTCTCCAGGCGGGCTCCTGACTACTGGATCTTGAATGTATTCCCTTGCTATCCGGGCGGGCATCCTGACTTCAAAACTTTGAAATGTATGCCTCTGTTCTCCAAGCAGGCTCCTGACTTCTGAAACTTGAAACGTATGCCTCTGTTCTCCAGGTGGGCTCCTGACTTCAAAACTTGAATTGTATGCCTCTGTTCTCCAGGCGGGCTCCTGACGTCAAAACTTGAATTGTATGCCTCTGTTATCCAGGTGGGCTCCTGACTTCAAAACTTGCATCGTATGCCTCTGTTATCCAAGCGGGCTCCTAACATCAAAACTTGAATTGTATGCCTCTGTTATCCATGCGGGCTCCTGACTTCAAAACTTGAATCGTATGCCTATGTTCTCTAGGCGGACTCCTAACTTCAAAACTTGAACTGTATGCCTCTATTCTCCAAGTGGGCTCCTGACTTCAAAACTTGAATTGTATGCCTCTGTTCTCCGGGCAGGCTTCTGACATCAAAACTTGAATTGTATGCCTCTGTTCTGCAGGCGGGATCCTGACCTCAAAACTTGAATCGTATGCCTTTGTTCTCCAGGCGGGCTGCTGACTTCAAAACTTGAATTGTATGCCTCTGTTTTCCAGGAGGGACTTCAAAACTTGAATTTTATGCCTCTGTTCTCCAGGCGTGCTCCTGACTTCAAAACTTGAATTGTATGCCTCTGTTCTCCAGGCGGGCTCCTGACTTCAAAACTTGAATTGTATGCCTCTGTTCTCCAGGCGGGCTCCTGACTTCAAAACTTGAATTGTATGCCTCTGTTCTCCAGGCAGGCTCCTGACTTCAAAACTTAAATTGTATGCCTCTGTTCTCCAGGCAGGCTCCTGACTGTCTGGTGCTTGCCTTTCCTTATGGTGGGTTTCTCTGAAACAAATGAGATTTTCCTGCCCCTGTTTCAACCAAAGAAAAAAAATCTTGTCAGTTTAAAATGTGGTGGTTGGTTGTGACACTCTTGCTGGGGATGGTTTTCTCCTTTCTACACTCTACTTCATCCGACTGCCTTGAACTTGGTCGAAAATTTCCGACCTTCTGACTGATTCCCACTCGAAGACCTTGCCTATTGATTAACCACTCTCTCTGTCATCTGTATCACTGAAATACCTTTTCTCCGTTTAGACCCAATATCCTCTATTTGTTACATTGCTCATGAACCAGTATCTAATTGACCTTTGTTTTTCATATGAATCCCAATGCACGACACTTGTCACCCCCTCTTTGCGTATGTTGTTCTTTGTTGACTTAAACCATTGGCCTTGGCCTTGAGGTCTATAACCTTTGATTTCTGCTTGGTATATCTTTCTTGTCACTAGTCCACCCTTTTTGTCAATCTTATAACATAATATACCTTTGATCTGTTCATCCTAGCCCTCCTTCTGTTGCATTGTTCATGAATTGACATATACCAAGCCTTTGCATTTCACAAGGATCCCCCAAAGCATGTTGATTGTTGCCAACTTGGGGTGCCTGCTGTTCGTTCCTGACTTAACGCTTTGATGTGTTCACCAGATCCCGTTTTGTTCAATTGGAAAGCTTGTTGGCAGATTTTGAAGTCATTTCTAACTTGTTATGACCAAATAGACTCAAGAGGAGGAAGCAAACAAAACAAAAGGAACAGAGCAAAGGATAAAGGAAAAAGCTGTTTCCTAACCAGAAAGCTACGAAGTAGAAACCTATCAGATGTGGACACCAACTCTAATGACCATGACATGCAACTGTAGATATTCTGTCACACAAATCTGATGTTCAAATCTAGTTATTACCCCTAAACCGTGAAACTGGGCTTCAATGCTTCACTTATCTAATCTGATTCACCATCCTTATCCGACTTGTAGTGCCCGAAGGGTTTTCACCATCAAGCCTCTCTCATTTTTGTCTTTCTCTCATCTCACAATCGCCTTATGGTGCTCGTGAAGGTTTTCACCAATAAGACTCTCTCATTCTTTATTTTCCTTGTTTGGACCGGAGTGTTGCCCCTGATATGATTCACCTCTACTCGCTTGACTTGGCATTTCTCGAAGACTGATCGGAAGGTCTTTCTTTGGACCGTAATGTGGTTTTTTGGATAGGTTAGAAAGAAACGGTATCAAAGGCTCAAAATAATTCAACATGGGTTCAAAGTTTTCGGAATCAGATTCGTAATAACAACCACAACTTTTACCCCAGTTTCTTTCTTGGGGACTTTTGGATTTTTATTTTGGTGTGACTGAACCTCAGAGAGAGGTTGCCTACATATCCTTTCGGAATCAAATCGAACGTAGTTCAGGTGACTACTTCTGTTGTTGCTGTTTTTCTTTTTCTTTTCTTTTCTTTTCACTTTTTTTTCTTTTCCTTTCTTTTTCCCTTTTCGTTGTTTTGTTATCTTTTGTATTTTTTTTTCTTTTTCTTTTTCTTTTTTTTTTTATTTTTCTTCTCTCTTTCTCTTTGTTTTTTCTTTTTCTTTTCATTCTTTTTCCTTTACTTATCTTTTGCGCTTGTGTTTCTAAAATTCGCTACTGATTCCATAAGAGGGGTATGCAAGAAAATAAATAAGGCTATAAGGGTTAACAAAGGATAAAGTGTTTAGATAGCAGAACAAAATGCCTCAGTCGTTCCAATCTTCAAAACTTGCCAAGTACAAACAACATTTGTAACATCTTCTGATTGTACCAAACTTGATAACAATATCCTGCACATTCATCTTTTGTCAATTTTAAGTACCGTCAGACCAACTTTTTGTTACCACGGACGGCCCCTGCCAATTTGGGCAACTGACCGTTAGCTTCAACCTGATGCAACATGATGTGTTTCAATAGGGTTTCTTTATGTTCACCTGCCCCTGTTTAACATGGTTTAGGCTTCAAATGATCTGTTCTTATTTCCCTCAAATGCCCCTATCATCTTCCCAATTTCTTCATGATTGAACTAACCTTTAAGATTAGGCTTAGAATTACGCGTATATGTCATTTCACTAAAGTCGAGAGGAAAAGAACTATAAAGAGGAAAGACCTAAACAAAAGAAAATGACTAGAAATAACGAAAAACAGAGAATTGTATTAGACAGACGGGGAAAGAGTTTTTACAACAAAACAAGCACAATAAACTAGGGTACAACCCTTAGAACAAACCTAGACAACACTAAACAAACCACTACGACTAAACAGGCTAGACAAAATGAAAGGATAAAAGGGTTTGACCGCAAGACAATGTCCGGATTACAACCCTAAAAATAACCCGGACAACAGAAATGACCACAAAGTAAACCACCAAGACTCCTCCCTGGCTAACCAAGAAAAGAGCGTCTTTCCAATCGACTAACTCACCATCTTAGCCACTGACTTTTGCATCAAGAATACTGGGACCTTCGCAAGTCTCCATCATATTGTTCTTAACGAACTCCCTTTCCAAATAAATCATACCCAACATGTGCGTCTCATTTTGCACAAGCGATGGACTTTGGCTAATGTCTGCCACATTTGGATTTGGTGCGACAATGTTTCCTACATTAATAAGCTTCTGAATTGCATTCTTCAGATTCTAACACTTCTCTATGTTATGTCCTGGGGCATTCGAGCAATATGCGCACCTTTGGGAAAAGTCAAACTTCTTTGGAAGAGGGTTTGGCATTTTTATCTGGATAGGCTTCAACATGCCCGAACTCCTTAGCCTCTGGAACAAATTGGCGTATGACCCTTCTAATGGAGTGTAGGCTTTCTTCTTCCACAACCTCTCATCCCTACATGCTTGATTGGGCAGGAAACCTGATCCAGAGGGTTCCTGGCAGGCTCGCGGGGGTAGATAAGTATTTTGTGGAGCTGGGTACCGAAAAAGTGGTGTATGACTCTGGGAGTTCTGTGGAGAAAAGTAGCATTGGGAAGGGTCACCTGGTGAAAAAGGATATTCATGGGGAAGGTGTCGGGGCTGGGATTATTGATCAAGAGAGCTCATCGGATCATCTTTTCTGCTCCTTCCTTCCCCACCCAAGCTTGCTGGGATGTTCTGAATGTCTTTCGACCAACTCATGATTTTGCCTGACTTGATTCCCTCTTCTACTAACTCCCCCATTCTTAACATCTCATCGAAAGGTCTACCCATGGTTGGGATCAAGTGATTGAAGTAGGTGGGCCCCTGGCTTGTAAGAAAATCTCAACCATTTCTTCCTCGCCAATCAGGGTACTGACTCGAGCAGCTTGCTCCCTCCATCTGAGCCCAAACTCCCTAGAGCTTTCCTCCGGCTTCTTTTCCATGTTAGATAAGTTGGAGCGGTCTGGGTTAACAGTTGATTTGCATTGAAAGTATCGGACAAAGTATTGAGCCATGTCACCCAATGTAGGCCACTTATCAACATCTTGATGATTATGCCAGTCCAAAGCTGCCCCAGTTAGGCTCTCACTGAAATATGCCATCATCAAGTCATCTTTCTCTCCACACTTCTCATTTCATTGCAATAAACCTTCAGGTGGGCTACCGGATCCCTGAACCCATCATACAAGCTAAATTTTGGTACTTTAAACCCCATGGGTAGGCGAATGCCAGGAGACACAGACGGTTCCTTGTAATCCACACTACCCTGATTCCTCATTCCTTGCATATCCCTTAAGGACTGTTCTATGCTTTTCAGCTTCCTGGGTACCCCATTTAGCCCTTATCTTCCCGTGAATTTTTTATTTTCAACATGAGGCTCATCCCGTGGGCCTTGCTTGTGCGAGTTAGGAACTTTGTGAGAAACCTCGGAGGGGTAATATTGGGTGTTATGAGCTTTGGGCTGGTATTCATTGTCGAGAACAGTGGATGTGACCGGAGGGCACTTCTAGGAAAATATAGTTGGAGGACGAGTAATGGATCCACTAGGGTGGTTGGGAAAGCTGTGATAAGCGGGTAAATATGGAGAGTGTGGAGGATCGCCTAGCGTTTTGTCCGGAGTTTGGGTAAGGACGGTGTCTAGGAAGCTAGGTGGTGGCGGGGGTGGTGCTTTCCCAGTCACCCATGCCCGATACATGTCCGCTACGTGTTGTCTCAACATCTTCACTTCTTTTACCAACCCGTTGTCCTCTTCAAACCGCTGTTTTCGGGCATCGGTATCAACCCACTCAGTTCTGTTATTCTCTGCCATTGCCTTTTGCCTTTGTGTTGTATGGAAGAATTACTTTAAAAACCACAAACCAACCACCTTGCTGAAATGATATGACAAAATGAAATCATCATGTTAGCGTTAGGGCATTTAACATATTGGTACCCGTACATTTGGGAATGAATGCACCTAAGTAGTTAACAGTTCCTATTATGCATTTGCTTGGCTGCTTGTGTCATCCCGGCTTTTCCTAATTATGACCTCTCCTTTTATTGTAACTCACGACTTTTTATTTGATTGTCTCTCTCTTTTTTTCTTTTTTTTATACTTTATTTTTTTATTTGTGGTCGAAACTTATGTGGAATGCCTACATATCATGTCCCCGCATGAATCAGACCGTACGTAGTTCTGGCCGGCTGTAAAAATAAGTAGCAAGATATTTTGGGATTTTTTTTTAATTTTTCATGAAAAACAAATGCTTTGATCACAACACTTGACGGACTTAGAATAAACTAACAGACTTTGATTGACAAATATTTTTTTTTTTTTAAAAATCATCACTGTTTCTAAAAAATTTCATAAAAATAATCTGGACTTGTCAATACGGACTTTCAGTACTTCAAAAAAGATTTAAAGGCTGTGTTTGCTAACCGGACAAAAATTTTGAGAAATGACCAAAGGCGCGGCTGTTCTTGAAAAAAAAAAAAACCTTCCGGTGTCCTTTTGGGGACATTTGGCTATTTTGGACAAGAATGGCATTACCTTTACTTATGGCAAAACAACGACATTTATTTATCCTATAAAATTTTTATTTTTTCTTTTTTTTGTTAATTTTTTTCATAATAGTTGAGCCTGGTGGGGGTTGCTTACGTATCCCACATCCTGTGAGAATCAAACTTACGTAGTTCTGCCATTTCGACCAATTATTTTTCTAAACAAAATAAACATTTACAACAAAACAATTTTTTTTTTGAAATTTTGGCAGTCTCGACATTTTTGGACACTATTTTTTTTCAAAACGTGCATTTCGTTATATATTTTTATTTATTTTCTCCTTTTTTCCTTTTTTTTATTTTTTTTCAATTCTCTTCTCATTTTTAAAAACCGATCAACATGCAGATTCGAAGCAAATAAATGCACAAGTAGCAAGTAAGATGCATTAGGATGGTCTCTTTATTTTTGGTACACCTGTCCTAGACAGACCCAATCCCTGTGTTGAGTCTCCAAAGTCAAATGTACATGATGCAAACAAACGTTCCTACTAGGGATCCGGCATGAAGCTGAGTTATTCTAAGTTCAGAACCTGGGTTTGCTATTCTAGACCTGGCTTACCCGAGCGGACAGCTCGAGCCGAGGGGGGCAGCGTACTGGGGATATAGAAGCTCCGCTGGCTTAGCAACTTGTCCAAACCTCGTTCTAAATGGGGAAAGATTCTAAACAGAAGAGAATTCGCATGAAGTGCACCCTTCTCCATGATGTAGAAGACTCAGAGAGAGGAGGGATTCGTAACAATTTATATACAGTTCACCAATATCAAAAGCGGTAAAAAGAAACATTTAGCACATTAGGTCCCAAACATGTGAATAAAGCCAGATAATAAATAAAGCCAAATATAATAAGTATTCTAAGCTCGAATTTCTAGAACCCTGAACCAGTGGTTTGGGTCAATTATCCCCAGCAGAGTCGCCAGAGCTGTCACACCTCCTTTTTACTTACACCCCCGGAAGAGTATAATAAAGGGGAGTTATTTCCAACTTGATGTGATGATCGAAACGGGATTATTATTGAAAGATTCAGAGTTGCCACTTGGAAGATTTATGGTGTCCGAAGTCACCGGTTTAAAATCCCGAATCGAGGAAAAGAATGAATCTGTTTAACAGTCCGCGAACCAGAAATCTGGGTAAGGAATTCTGTTAATCTGGGAGAAGGTGTTAGGCATTCCGAGGTTCCGTGGTTCTAGCACGGTCGCTCAAGTGTTATATTCGGCTTAAGTATCTAATTTTAGTACAATTACAAACCTATGTGCAAATTTTAGATTATAAACGCTTTTATTCATTTTTAAAGAAGATTGAACGTCGTCTAAAATATGTCTTTGGATCGCGTTACCTGAAATGCACCCGCAATCCGAAACACATTCTATTTAACGTTGTTAAGATTTGGATTTGGGTCACATGAAATGCACACCCGAATTTAGGAAGGTATGATTATTAAAGAACGCGCCTAAAGCAAACAACGCATGGATAACTTTGCGGGAGACTATGAAAATTCGCTAAATGGCACGTCCCGATTTCTAAGTATTTTTAATGAAGTAATTTAAGAGGGCCATGCAATTCGTAATTTTATTTGGCGTGGCAGATCTCAAATTATTTTAACGATATCCTAAAAAGGAAATTATTATTCTCTATTAAAGATTTGTCACTGAAAGGACTAATCAATTAACATTATTAATTAATTATTATTATCAACATCCCAAGGATTTCGGGCCTCAAGATCAAGTCTAAATTTAAACAAACGGATCTCCATTATCGAAGATCGCTTAATTCAAATTTACCACTTAACTTGAAAGGCCCAAGCTTGTATTATAGAATTAAACTAATAACTTTGAATATATCGGACTGATAATATCTGGACCCGTAGCATATAATTAAACCCAAAGCTCACCTAAATGACAAGCTATCATGTTGGGCTCATAAATGAGCCCAAACCTAATACTGATCTAATTGGATCTCAAAAATATTGATTTTAAAACCAATTGGGCCTAATGATTTTTAAAACAAATGAAAGGCACCAAATTATTCAATTCGAAGGCAAATTGACCTTAAATTCAAATTTGACATACATTATTCAACTTAGGGATAAATTGATGGCCTAACATACTTAATCTGGAATTTCGATGGCAATTTAAGGCAATTCACGAATCCTCAAGCTAACATGAAATATCATGCAAATGCTGATATTAAATTTACTCTTTTAATTTCACTTTCAATAGGTGAACAAATTAAAATACTCAGTCCCTTTAAAGCTACAAGAGATGATTCAATGGCTACATGATGAGTACACATGTTGCCTATAAATTCAAACCATGATAACATTTTTCAAAGCTATTAACCAGACCAAAACTAACATTATTAAACCAATATCATGTTCTAAGATTAAGTTTCAAACACAACATGATAACAATGTTAACACTAACATGCATTAAATCTAACGCTATAACAGGATATTCATATAATTCTAAAAAAACAAAAAAAAACGTCCAACAATCCAAATTAGTTACAATAAGGATTTAGCTAATTATTAAGACTAATTGAGCTATATTTAACTAAGTATCCATAGATCAATACAAGAAAACAAGCAAAACTTCATCTTATTTCCAGTTTGAAAGATAAATCAAAGAAGATCCAGAATATGTACCTGGAAATTGGTGAAAAGAAGGGAAGATGAGGAACAGTTAAGTAGCAGCAGCAATAAGCAGTAATCAACAGCCCAGTTCAGTCAACTTTCAATGAAATCAAACTCAGCAATCAATGGAACAGGAGTTTAAACACTGAATCTACTCAGATTTTAATCAAATACCTAATGCATTTAACTCAAACCAACGAAACAGTCACCCTATTGTCAAAACTCCCTACCAGATGAAATAGAATCAATGCAACAGTACAGATTTTACAATATACTGTATTTTTCTAAGATCACCGTCACTCTTTTTTGTTTGTTATGTGTATATATCACTTTTCAACTCTAAGTCTCTGAATTTGTTCTTTTTTCTTTTCAAGGTCTCTAAGTTCTGTTATACCTCTTCATTTCACTTTTACAGGTATTTTTTAATCTTTTTCCCATTTCCTGATCTTTTCCAGGCTGTTTACCTCTTTTCACATGCCTTTTCTTAACCCTTTAATTGTGATCCCTATGTTACTCACTTTCCAACTCCTAGAGCATTAGAAAGGATGTAGTTGCACCACTGACTTCTTTTTATTAAATTAACCCTTAGACCCATCCCACCATGCTCTATCAGCTTCTTAAGTATGTGAGATACCCCTTTTTATTAATTTAATTCGTTAGTTTAATAGTTCACTAACATTTGGCATTGCAGGCCAGTCAGTTTCAGAGTTCTTAAGTTCCAATTTCCAAATTAACTTTAAAACCCTTATTAATACTCTGGAACCTCCAAGTGTTCACAAAATTAAGGCTATTCAATAATTCACACAAACAAAATCTACTAACAGACTGCCTAGTAGTTCTCAATACTAAAATCGAAATCATTTCAACTTTTGAAATTAACAGGAATCAACTTAAGGACTATTGTTATGCGAGTTTAAGCTAATGATAAAACAGAAAGCCAAACAAAATCAACAAACACTCTATAAATTCGAAGAACTAAGACAAAAAATCTTAGAACAGGAACTGACTAACTAAACATTCTAAAAACAACTAAAAATATAAAAATAAAGGAGTGGAGGAAGATAACATTATTAAAAGAGAAATATAAAAGACCTAAAATTTGGACACTTACCTTTGTTTGACCCTGCCTTGAATTCGAAACTCCAATCTTTGAATTTGAAGTTGAAATGGACCTTAATAGAGTGTTCTCGACTGAGAACACACAACTAAGGTCGATCATGACCTCAATCCTTCAACTACGTATTCAATCCTGGGATTTGGGTTTTTAGGGTTCCTGCATTCGAATTCAGGTTCGAAGGGTTCTAGCCCGGTTCGAAGAAAACTAGTGGTAGATTAGGGATGAGAGAGGTTGGGTGGTCATTTGGTATTAATTTAGGGATGAGGGGAGGTGGCGCCGCCACCGGAGAATCTCGTGGCGGCGCTAGGGTTTTTGGCTTGATTCAATGTTCGAATGATTCTGGTGTGATTCGAGAGAAGGGGACATGGGATTTGGGATGAGAAGGTTGAGGGGAGGCCATGGTGTTATTCTGGTGGGGTTTGTCCACCTTCCACCGCTGTGGGCGATTTTCGGCGGGCGGAGAGTGGTGGCTGGAAATTCGGTCTCTAAAATTAGAGACGAAGGAAATGGGGGGTTCTAGGGGGCCGGGGTTTGTTTGGAAACTTATATATGAGGGGGTGGAATGAATCCAGGCCGTTCGATCTAATGAGATCAACGGCTTGGATCATTTCATTAATGGGAATGACATCATTTCGTTGTCTTCAAGGCAGGATCGGTCTTTGACAAGAACGGGCCGATGAGGGTGAGACTCTTGGGACCGTTTGATCAAGATGATTCAATGGTCTGGATTGAAACGCCTGAAACAGCGTCGTTTAGTCTAGATAGGGACGGACTGGGTCGGGAAGGGTATTGGGCTGTGTAAGGATTGGTTTTGGACTGAGTTTTATCCGAGTTTTGTTTGGGCTTTGACTGTTTTGGCCCAAAATTCAGGTCTTCTCTTTTTGTTAATTCTTTTCTTTTATTTTATTCCTAAATTATTTTCAAAAACTAAAAACCTAAAATTATAAAACCAAATTAACTTAAAAATACTAGTTATCTCTAAATAACAATTATTGCAGATAATTAAGTACAAAAATCATACAATTAAACACTAAAATGCAAAGTGCATTATTTTTAGGTTTTTCTTCATTATATAAAAATAAGTAGTTTACTATTTGACTCAAAATTATAAAACTAAATCCTAAATGCAAATGCAACCTATTTTTGTATTTTCTTATTAATTGCTCGAATAAACATGCGCACACACAAATACAAGCAATAACTGAAAACCACAAAAATTCATAAAATTGCACACAAAGGAAAATTATTTTATTTTGAATTTTATGGGAATAATTCGTATAGGTAAAAATCACGTGCTCACAAGAACCGCCAAAGTGGCGTCAACCTGCACGTTAGTTAAGCAAGATGAAAGAATAACAAGTAAAGTAGAATTTGAACCCAAGAATTCATGCCTGAGGTGTGGAGGAAGTGGCTTCAACTCCAACACCAGTGGCTCCTCAATTGATGGCTTTGTTGGTGGAGTTTTGCAGTTTTCAAGATCCAAAGATAACTTCCTAGGCTCATATGAATATGAACCCATACCATGCAATGCATTCGAGCACTCCGCTCTACTAGCATCATCATTGACATCCATGTTAAGAAGCACGGTCAAGAGGATCTTCAACATTGATCATGGAACATGTGTCATCCACTATCACAGCTATGACAATGTCCACAAATGAACACACCTCCGTGCTATTGGGTTGTTTCATTTATATGCAAATATGGAATACCACCTTCTCATCTCCCACTCGAAATATGAACTCACCCGCTTCGACATCAACCAATGCCTTCCCCGTAGCTAGGAAAAGTCTCCGAAGAATAATCAGCACTTCAAAGTCCACCGCTCAATCTAATATGACAAAGTCGGACGGCAATAGGAATTTATCAACACGGACAATAACATCATCAATTATGCCCAAGGGTCGCTTCATCGATCAATCCACCATTTTAAGTCTCATTGAGGTTGGCCTAGGTTGCCCGATTCCCAAAGTCTTGAAGACCGAATAAGGCATCAAGATAATTCTAGCCCCAAGTCACAAAGGGCTTTGGCAAAGTTCACACTACCGATAGTGCAAGGTATAGTAAAAGCTCTGGGGTCCTCAAGCTTGGGTGCCATTGAATAAACTATGGCACTCACTTGATGAGTCATCTTAATCATTTCACACTCCATCGATCTTTTCTTTGTGACCAAATCTTTCATGAACTTTGCATACCCTGGCATTTGTTCAAGTACCCCACCAACGGCACATTGATAGTAAGACTCTTCATTATTTTGATAAACTTTTTAAATTGATTGTTACCTTTTTTCTTGGCAAACCGTTGAGAATAATATGGAGGTGGCCTAGGCAAAGGTGCCTTGGCCTTTGGCACAACCGGCTCGGGCATGTCAATCACGTGTTCCCTAGAAGGGTTCACGGCATCTTGAGTCTCTTCCTCGGCCTCATCGTCAATATCAATTCGCACATCATTGGGCACATTTTGTTCAACCACATCATCAACATTCATAGGCACATTATCATCTTGCAACACAACATCATCCTCTACAACTCGCTTTTCTCTCGAGGCATGCACATCACCGCCTCTTCCCCTCCTAGTTGTAACTGCAATCACATGGTTGTTATTCCCTCCCTTTGGTTTTACTACCATGACACTTGGTAGAGCACCTTTGGGGCAAGTATTCAACGCTTGAGAAATCTGACCTAGTTGCACCTCCAAGTTCCGGATAGAGGTGTTATGAGAAGATAATTGCGCATCAGACTCTTGGTTCTTTCTCATTATTTGTTCGAAAATGTTCTCTATTCTCCCCATATCACTCCCAGAAGAACTCGGACCTTGAGAAGGAAAGGATGGTGGATTGTTCGGTTGTTGGTACATAGGGGGCCTTTGAAAGCCTTGCCCCCGGTTGCCTTGGTTTCCGCTATCATTCCACCCTCCTTGATTATTGTTGTTGCTGCAATTATTGTTCCTGTTCCAATTGACTTTATTGTTACCTTGGTTACCCCAGTTATTGTTTTGATTGTTATTGTTCCAATTGCCACCACCTTGGTGATTTCCCCAATTTCCTTGGGGGCGCCATTGTTGATTCCCTTGATTTCCACTATTCCCTTGGTAATTATTGGCATATTGACATTCTTTGCTTTGCTCATCATAGCACTCATTTGAATAACTACCACCATCATTGTTGTTGTCAAATTGCTTGCAATCACCTTGAGGTTGTTGTTGCCCTCTTTGCCTCCTTTTCAACATAGAAACACCTTCCATTGCATTGATTTGGCGCGGATTTTGGATTTGTTGTAATTGCGCCTTTGCCAATTGATTCATTGTTGTTGCAACCTCGGCAATGGCTTGGCCGTTGCAACTCCTTATGCAAATGGATAACCGTAGTGTCACCTTGAGGCACATTTCCTTGGATTTGCCATGCGAAGAGGTGTCGGCCATCTCATCAAGTACAACACATGCCTCTTAGTAACTAAGTTTCATAAAGTTCCCTCCGGCCAATTGGTTCATAATGCACTCATTCGTGGTGTTTATACCCCGATAAAAGGTTTGTTGTACCATCGCCTCGGTCATGTCGTTATTAGGGCACTCCTTCACCATTGTTCTATATCTTCCCCATATCTCGTGCAAAGGTTTTGTTGGCTCTTGCTTGAAGGCTAGAATTTTATCTCGAAGAGCGCCATATGACTTGGAGAAAAGAACTTGGTAATAAATTTGTCCGCCAATTCATCCCATGTGGTAAATGAATGATTGAGGAGCCTTTCTAACCAATCCAATGCTTTACCCTAAAGAGAGAACGAGAAAAGCCTCAATCTCAACGCATCATCAGACACGTTTGTCTGCTTGCTACCCCAGCATATATCTACGAACCCCTTCAAGGCACTTTGATTGGAGGCGCCCGTGACATACCCTCTTTGCTCGAGCAAGGTCAACATAACATTTATGATTTGAAAGTTCCCCACCCAGATTCGGGGAGGAACAATAGCACTGGTGTACCCTTAATTTGGTAGAACTCTGGGAGCCACTCTCGGCGGTGGTGGAGGAGGGTCTGGAATATTCTCATTCGGATTAGCATTTGCATTGGCATTGTGGTCTCTCCTTTGAGCTTGAGATAAGACCTCATCTTGTTCTAGATCCTCTACCTCCTCCCCTGCTATCACATTGCTGAGAGCATCATTTGCATTAAGAGCCATTTGTACCTGGTTGATCGACATAAACAAAATTAGTAAACATGAAATAAAGAGAACCAAAACATAAAACAAACTAAACAGATATTCAACTACGTAAGCTCCCCAGCAACGATGCCAAAAAGTGATTGCTGCCAACTCGATGCTACATAAAGGTAGGAAGAGAGGGTCGCAATAGCTTTTATCCTAATAGAGGCCGGGATCGATTTCCTCAAGTAGCTATTAGTGGAGTTGGATTTTCTGTCTAGTCTAGAGATGTGTTTGTGCTCCTAATGTCACTTCAAACATTCTTGTTTTTTTTAATTTTATAACTACTATTATAAACTATTGATTTTAAGCTAAATTATGCTACGATAATATTGCTAAGTTGTATCTAATGGGAAGAAGGGCAATAGGGTTGTGGCATCACCTAGGTGGATAATTAATAGGTATATATTACTAAGGATAGATTGAAATATTTGGGATTTATGTTGTAACCATTGCAAAATTGTACCCACTCTCATCCCTCTCGGTAGAGAGAGTGATTTTGCCCAATTGACTCTCTCGAGACCTATTGGGTAGGCCAATTAGACCAAGCAACTAGGGTTCAAGTAGGGTGATTACTCTCTCAAGATTTAACCCGTTAATTAGGACTATCATTTCTTATGAAACCATTCCAATTCCTTGTTGGGTCAATTTTGGGGTCATATACTCTATTTCTCAAGAGGAGTTAGACCCACTAAGCTATAATCAGTGTTTGCAACCACAAATTTGAAACTAAAATATAAAATCAACCCAAATAGCAAACACCCATAATCATTATAACCCTAGATGGCAACACCCATCAATTACCCATACTAGGGTTGAGCCACAACCCTAGCTAATGGGTTTAGCTACTTATGCTAGATACAGAAATTGAAGAAATAGATAAAGAACTAAGCATATTAATTGATTACTAAGAAGAAACTACAATAATCTATCGTTAATAAAGAGTAAAAGTGCCGAAAATGGATACAATATCGAGTCTCACGAGCTCTGTTATGTTCAGAATATAAAACTTGACCTAAAAATGGTAAAATATTCTATTTATACTAGGCTGGAAAAATTGGACAAAAATACCCCTGCGGGATCAGTGCGGACCGCGCAAAATGGACCGCTGCGCACTGGCTCTTGGACTTGTAGTTTCTGCTTCTCTGAAGTCGGGGACCGCAGACCGCATGGAATTGCACTGCGGCCGCGGTGGAAGTTGGCGTGGCCGCACAGTGACGAGCGCGGACCGCATTGCATGGATTTGGCAATTTGTTGATTCTCTGAATCTCTGCTTCGCGGACAACACAAAAGAGTAGCGCGGCCGCGGAGCCTGACCGCAGATCGCGTGACTTTAATCTTGAATATACCATATCTCTGAACCTCCTAGTACGGCCGCGGTCACTTTTGCGCGGTCCACACAAAGCTATCTTCCCTTAGGTTTCTTGGTCTTTGATACTTGAGCAGGTTTCACTCCTTTTTGAGCCGATCTTTGACATTTCGTCGCTTTGTCGATTCAAACTTGCAATCAAGCACAATCTGTGAGCATTTCGGACTTATTTTGTAGCAATTTACAATAAAAGTGTAGGAAAGTAAGGGCATAAAACACGTTAAAATCCTAACTTATCACTCAAGAAATGAAAATACATAAGTTGTTGTGGTATGTAACCCGATCCCATCCGAAAATACAAAATCTTCCCTTATTTCACCGTAATAATATCAACAACAGTAAATGACATATATATGTTGCGGCGCGCAACCTGATCGCACCATATATCAATATTAGTATCATAATTCACCTTTATTTTACCATATCAATCCACCATTATTTCACCTGTTGCAACGTGCCTAACAATGATATTGGGCGCTATCATGACCTAATATAGAATTTGGGTCGTGACATTGATGCTCAAATAAACATAATAAACCTTTATTTCACCATTCAAGCGAATTAAAAATTTAAAACATAATTTAGTTAAATCATGCAAGCCTTTGGTCGAGAGGTGATTGTTAGGTAGACAAGCAGTGAGTTTGAATAAAACAAAAACTAATAAATATTCTATTTGAGTTGAAAAATACATCTCTATTAAACCTCTTTTGATAGCCAAATATTTTGCAATTTTCTTTGTATATAGTCTTGATTCATAATTTAAAAATCTTTAATTATCTCAAACATCAATTTTGAATATTATTAATATTATTTTTATAATAAGAAGAATTTTAATAATCGAGGTACACGCGCGACTTACATACTCTGAGACTAGTTAATTAAAAAACGCATAACGAATATTGGAGCTAAAGTAAGTATATAGATACAAAATTATGAACTAAAAAAAGTAAGCATATAGATATGTACAATTGCTGGAATAATCATCATAAGTAGAATGGGCAACGTGTGGATAGCCAAGTCTAAATAGAGATTGGGAAAAAACTAGAGTCGCATTAGATCAACTGGATAGGTGGACTGTCAGGATTTTGCCCTGAATTTATAATCGGATTCTTTTTCTAGAAGGAGGGAAAAAGACTCTAAAAGGAATAAATATTTTTCATATGTATTATCCTTTTTTTGGAGGGGAAGTTTTGTATTTTTATAATTGATATTTTCTTCTCACAACAATAATAGCATCTATAATATAGTCATTAAAGAGTCTTGTTTTGGGGATATTTTTCTCTCAATAATTTTTATATTTTTAAACTAGTTTTTATATGTAGGTCAACTGACCAAACCCATTATAATGTCATATTCTTTAGTATATTTTTCTTTCTTGTGTGATTTATAGTCCACCAGCTTTGCATTGTTAGTTTTCGCATGCACCTATTTCGATCTCAACATGGACGTGTTTATAACTTTGTAATGATTAAATTTCTTTTTTTAACAACCACAATATACTCAATATTAACCCATACCGTGGGTCTGGGAAGGATAGTGTGTGCACAGATCTTAGCCCTACCTTGTGAGGATAAAGAGGTTGTTTCTAATAGACCCCCGGCTCAGGAAAGCATGAGAACCATATTAATGAAAAGATAGACAAGAAGGGACAGCACTAAAAATCCATGTAAAAGTAGCATAAAAAATAATAAGATATTAAGATGTCCAAAATGAAAGAAACGGCTGGTAGTCATAGAAACCTAATGCCAACAGAATGCGAGAGCGCATACTGATACTACTGGTATGAACAATCTAAACCACATGCCTTACTAGCCTAATCCTCGACCTCCACACCTTCCTATCAAGGGTCATATCCCTGGTCAGCTAAAGTTGCGTCATGTCTTTCCTAATCACCTCTTCCCACTTCTTCTCTGTGTAAGAAATTGAAGATAAAGCCGTGCAGAATTGAAAATGATAGATTGAAGAATTGGAAAAAGATGTATGTATTGATTCAACCGTTTGTACACTTATATATATACAATTGAGTATTAAATAAAAGAATAGAAAAATAAAATACTAATTACACTTGTCCTATTTATATTTGTCTAATTATAACAGCAAAGTTTTATCCTAACTAACAATATTCCTTCACGTGCAATTCAGATGAGAAGAGAAGCTTCTAGCATTAAATGAATCAAGGGTTCAAATTTAATCCATCGGGGATTTGATGTGTGGCTGTGATTCATTGTGATAACCATCTTCAAATAAAAGTATAGCCGACACAGATCCTAGGTTATATCGGAGATAAGCCTAGTCTGGTCAGTCTTCCTCCTCCATTTCTCTTCTCTCTTGTTCAAACGTCATATCTCTATTGATGACCAAATTGAGCTAAGGTTTTAACTTTCTAATATCCTCCCTCAAGTTGGAAGGGAGTGTTGTGACCCCCAACTTGCTAAGAATCCCTCTATGAGAAACCCCAGAAATAAGCTTGGTGAATAGATCTACCAACTGATCTTTGGATGGTACAAATGAAACGGTAATTAGCTTAAAAAGAAATTGTTGGTGCACAAAGTGACAGTCAAGTTCGACATGCTTTGTGCGTTCATGGAAAATAGGGTTACGAGAAATATGGATGGCTGCTTTGTTGTATGCGTGAAGAGGAATTGGAAGTGTGACGACCCACCCGTCGTCTCATGTGTTATTGCTCAGTTTCCCCCATTTCATGCTTTTTCATGTTTCGTTATCGGTATGTGGTGTGTTAGAATTAATTTGGATTGATTTTGTTAAGAAATGAGACACTTAGTCTCTTTAAAGAAGGCTTAAGTGGAAAAAGTCAACCAGACATTGACTTATGAGTTAGAAGGTTCGGATGTGATTTTCAGTGATTCGGTTAGCCTCGGGGGATGATTTGTGACTTAGGAGCGTGATCGGAATTGATTTTCGAGGTCCGATGTAGAATTAGGCTTGAATTGGCGAAGTTAGAATTTTGGCGAATTCCGGTTGATAGGTGAGATTTTGATCCGAGGGTCAGAATGGGATTCCGAGAGTTTCTGTAGCTTCGTTTGGTGATTTTGGATATGTGTGCAAATTTTCAGGTCATTCGGACATCGTTTGGTTGGGTTTTTGATCGAATGCGCATTTCGGAAGTTTTGAAGAAACTTAGGCTTGAATCCGATGTGATTTGATGGTTTTAGCATTGTTTGATGTGTTTTGATGATTGGAAGATGATTGGAATTAGTTTGAATGACGTTATGGAATATGTTGGTGCTTTTGGTTGAGGTCCCGGGGACTTCAGGGTGATTTCGGATGGATAACGAGAAGTTTTGAACTTGTGGAAAGGGAAAAGATGTTGCTGCTTCTGGTATTTCTGTTTCTGCGGAATTTAGATCGCAGAAGTGAGGCCGCTTAAGCGATGGAATGACCGCAGAAGCGGTGAGGGGGCCTGGGCGCCTGGTTCCGCAGAAGCGAAGTGTAGCCGCATAAGCAGAATCGCTTCTGCGAAGTTGTGACCGCAGAAGCGGTTGGGTTCGAGAGTTGGATTTCCGCAGAAGCGGAAGGAGACCGCATAAGCGGAAGTCGTAGAAGCAACGTTTGGACCACAAAAGTGGATTCTGCTGGACAGAAGTACTTAATTCTTCTTCGCGTATTTTTGAGAGAACAAAACATTTCCACTTCGGACTAAGAGGGCTTTGAGGCGATTTTGAAGAGGGTTTCGAGGGCTTTAATCAGGTATGGATTCTTGGACTTAGAATACGATTTTATGGTGTAAAAATATGGATTTAGACTGAATAATTAAGGAATCAAATGTGAAAAATGGTGATTTAGGACTTGAACTTAAGGGAGTTTAAAATAGGGATTTGAGGGGACAAATGGACTCCGATTCTTGTAAATTTGATATGTATGGACTCATGGCGAGACGAGGAATCCGGTGATGATGAATCAGAAAGGAAATTTGATAGATGGAATTGGGAGAAAGTTCTTGTTGAGTTTTACCGTGGTTTGGGGATGGATATATTTTCTATGGGTATCAAAGCATGGAATGTGTAATGACTCTTCTTCTAGATGCGATTAACGGAAGGTCTTGGCTGGATGAGTTACAGTTCAGTTCTGAAAAGAAGTTCATAAAATTCCTAAGCAACGGGTAGCCTCAGGTAATCAAGGATATGGTACTGCTAATTGGAAGTGATTGGACGAGAGTATATGTCTCGAAAGCAGGGTAATATGATTAGACTGATGATACTACGATAGTATTGTATTGCTTTCTTGCTAGATCGACTGCTGATATCTGAGTGTGTTTGATGGCACAGGAGAATTTTAGAATATCTTTCAAAGAATGATTGGGTACTCGAGGTGTAATATGTATTCATATTGCGGAATTTGGAATCAGGTACAGTGATTCGTGTGCTATATGGAGTTGGAAACTGGGAGTTCTCATGTTCAGGCTATGTAGTGGTTGTGGATAGTATGTATTGGTACCGTTAGCGGCTATTGGGGTTAGAAAGCCCAAGTGGATCTTTCTTTGCTTGGTATATTAGATTCTGGATATGATATTGGGGTGTAGACTATTGTGTTATGGGTTATGTCGAAAAATGCCACAGGTTGCGTGGCAGAGTGCATCGGATTATGTTCTTGCAGAGTGGTTGTACTCCAAAGACCAGCGGACCACTGGGAAAGATTATTTTCCTTAATTGGGCCTTCGTGACTGATGTCAGTGCAGAGGCTTCTACCATTGATTCAGTTCCGGTATTGAGGGACTTTTTCGGATGTGTTTCTTGTGGCCGGGCATGTCGCCGGGCGAGATTGTGAATTTTGGTATTTATTTGGTGCCGCGCACCGTATCGTACGGCTCCGGCAGGAGTTATTGTAGTGAAAGGAGAAGCTTCAGGCTTCTTGGTATTGAGTTCGTTGGCAAGCCGATGTGGCTACATATTTAGATTGAGATGGCTTGGTTGGCCCTGATATGTATTGTTGAGGGATAGGTTGAATCTATCATTATTGGGCTTGTTAGTGATCTGGGGAGATCTATGAGTTGCTTTTTCCGTGCTGTGAGGCATTATGATTTGCGGACTATGGGCACATGTAGTGCGGTGCTATCGAGATTCATAGTGGAAGTTGAGGGGAGGGACCTCAGTTGTGTTTGAGTTTGGTAGCTTACAACGCTATATGTAGATACCATTATGCGCTCAGTATTGCTTACTACCGATACTCGGTATTTTGTTATAATGAGCAAATTTGGCTCGATATGCATCTCCCTATATGAGATATTTGTGTGGATCGGGTGGCACACCGCCACGGGTATGTTATCTGGATCAGGTTGCATGCCGCAATAGTGTGATGTTGAGAATAGTTTTCCATATGTTACTTTATATGCCTTGCTTCCTGGTTTCCAAGGAAAGTCCGTATTGGGTGTTGCTCGGCGAATGGCGCATCGGTTGTGTCCTTTCAGGATTGAATGGTGTATATTACTTGCTTCACCATGGGTATGATGATTTGTTTGGGTTTCAGATATCAATCGTGCGTGGCTGTCAATTTCGAGTATAGTGACTTGAGGTGTCTCGAGCAGAGTAGTGGTTGGATAGGATCGTGCACTGTAGCGAGGCTATGTGGCGATATGACCGTGCGGGTTAGATTTGTGTGCTCTATTCTATGATTTGAGACAGATTCTTAGCCTTGTGTCATGGTGGTACTGGCAAGCTTGAGGTACAACTCTTTCAATTGAGTCATGTTCATGATCTGTGTATAATCAGACTATTGCTTATGGGTGCGCGTAGTTATGCAAGTTAAGGCTTAGGCCCGTATTGATGTGTCATGTCACCAGGGTGGTGTGTTTGGTCAGAATAGATCATTGGGATCATTAATGAATACGATCGGATTTGATTTCAGCTTGTTGAAAGGATAATATCGAGGCTCAGCTCGGAATCTGTTGTGGTATTAGTCAAAAGGGAAGAAATGCCTTCATGAATGATTGGTCTGAGAAATGGTTATGGATTACTGCGTGTTTCATCATCATTGGTAGGATACGGAAGTGTTGGAGTGAAACTTTAGCTAATAAGAGGTTACTATCGGTATTTGGTTGTTGTGTGTAACCACTGTGAATAGAAGTTATCGTTTCAAGTGCTTGGATTATGTGGTATATCATATGATTTCATTGAGGTTGCAAGTATGGGTTATTACAGCTGGTTCGGGACTATTCAAAGTATAGGTGTGAGGTTTTGTTCATATTGATGGTTTCAGAAGTGAAAAGGTATTTCTGTGAATTATGGGATAGACTGGATTGGGTAATTTCAACTATTGGGTTGCTTCTAGTACAACTCTGGGTACGCTCGAGGATGAGCGTTTGTTTAAGTTAGGGAGGATGTGACAACCCAGCCCGTCGTCTCATATGTTATTGCTCAGTTTCTCCCATTTCATGCTTCTTCATGTTTCGTTATCGGTATGTGGTGTGTTAGAATTGATTTGGATTGATTTTGTTAAGAAATGAGACACTTAGTCTCTTTAAGGAAGGCTTAAGTTGGAAAAGTCAACCGGACGTTGACTTATGAGTTAGAAGGTTCGGATGTGATTTTCGGTGATTCGTTTAGCTTTGGGGGATGATTTGTGACTTAGAATCATGGTCGGAATTGATTTTGGAGGTCCGGTATAGAATTAGGCTTGAATTGGCAAAGTTAGAATTTTGGCAAATTCCGGTTGATAGGTGATATTTTGATCCGAGGGTCGGAATGGGATTCCGAGAGATGTTGTAGCTTTGTTGGGTGATTTTGGATATGTGTGCAAATTTTCAGGTCATTCGGACATCGTTTGGTTGGATTTTTGATCGAATGCGCATTTCGGAAGTTTTGAAGAAACTTAGGCTTGAATCCGATGTGATTTGATGGTTTTAGCGTTGTTTGATGTGTTTTGATGATTGGAACTAGTTTGAATGACGTTATGGAATATGTTGGTGCTTTTGGTTGAGGTCCCGGGGGCCTCGGGGTGATTTCGGATGGCTAACGGGAAGTTTTGAACTTGTGGAAAGGGAAAAGATGTTGTTACTTCTGGTATTTCCGCTTCTGCAGAATTTGGACTGCAGAAGCGAGGCCGCTTAAGCGATGGAATGACCGCAGAAGCAGTGAGGGGGTTTGGGCGCCTGGTTCCGCAGAAGCGAAGTGTAGCCATAGAAGCGGAATCGCTTCTGCAAAGTTGTAACCGCAGAAGCGGTTGGGTTCGAGAGTTGGATTTCCGCAGAAGCGGAAGGAGACCGCATAAGCGAAAGTCGCAGAAGCGACATTTGGACCGCAAAAGCGGATTCTACTGGACAGAAGTACTTAATTCTTCTTTGAGAATTTTTGAGAGAACACAACATTTCCACTTCGGACTAAGAGGGCTTTAAGGCGATTTTCAAGAGGGTTTCGAAGGCTTTAATTAGGTATGGATTTTTGGACTTAGAATACGATTTTATGGTGTAAAAACATGGATTTAGACTGAATAATTAAGGAATCAAATGTCAAAAATGGTGATTTAGGGCTTGAACTTAAGGGAGTTTAAAATAGGGATTTGAGGGGTCAAATAGACTCCGATTCTTGTAAATTTGATATGTATGGACTTGTGGCGAGATGAGGAATCCGGTGATGTGAATTTTGTAATTTTTCGAGAAGCGGGCCCGGGGCTCGGGTTTTGCTAGTTTCGAGATTTTTTGCTATTTCTCGATTGTTTTCGATTGGGTAATGTTCCCATAGCATATTGTGATGTATTCGCTCTGATTTTGGTTAGATTCGATGCGCGAGGAGGCCGAATTGAGGGCCAAAGGCGTCGCGAGCTTGAGATTTCGCCGGTTCGAGGTGAGTAATACTTGCAAATGATATCCTGAGGGTTCGAAACCCCGGATTGGCACATCATAGTGCTGTATTAAGGTGACTTACATGCCGAACATGAGCGTGGGGTAGAGCACCATTGGGGATTGTGACTCGGTCCGTCCTGGTTGTTGATTTTTACCACATATTTGATTGAAGCTTCTTGTTATCATCATGATTTGGCTGATTGCCGTGTTTTGGGCTTCGTTCTGATTATTTGAATCCTTCGGGATTGATATCACTATTTCTGCATTACTTTGCATGATATTTGATCTCGGTCCAGGGTTTTAGTACTGTTTCGCAAATTCATCTATTTTTCATAATTTAAAAACTTAAATGATAGTTTACTGACATTTTGAGCTGAGAACTGCTGTTTTATTATTGCCCAAGGGGCTTATGTGCATTTCTAGACTGAGCATAAATCGGGTTGCATGCCACAGCAGTGTTATAGTGATTTCTGGATATATGGATGGCTCGGGCTGCACGCCGCAGCAATACTATATTGATGGTTGGATCAGGCTGCGCGCCGCGGTGATACTGTACTGATATTGAGGCTGAGGGCCTGGTTGATGCCACGAGATGGCTTGATTATTGCGCTTGGGTTGTAGGAGCCCCTCCGGAATCTGTACACACCCCCAGTGAACGCCGTCGATGATAAACATATGGTTGGCTCGGACTGCATGCTGCAGTAGGTACCTGAGTTTACCGGTCATGTGCATTGCATTCATGCATTGGTTCCTGTTTGTACTACGTGTCATGACATTTAGCACTCTCATATCATTGGCATCCATGTTATTTCTTGCACTGTTACCAGATACCCTGGTGTTATTTGTTAATGGAATGATGTGCCCGAGGGGCTGACTTATGTGCGGACTTGCACTATCTGATTATACATTCATTTGCTGGACTGTTGGGAAAAGGATATTTGCAAAAGAGGTTTTTTTAACTGAGCCAGATATTTTTTCTATAGGATTTGTTTTACGGTTTTACTGTTTCTCAAAGGGTTGTACTGTCCTATATAGCATGATGGAGTGCTCTTACGTGATTTCTTTCCACTCAGTTATTATTTATTCTTATTACTCACTGAGTTGGAGTACTCACTTTACTCCCTGCACCTCGCATACAGTTTCAGGTATTGTGCACCCGGTAGCGGGTTATAGCTGATATGAAGGTATTACTATTGTAGCTGAGCAAGGTGACTGCCAGCGTTCGCGGCACCGAACTTTACCTTTTGAACTCCAGATTTTTATTATTATTATTATTGGCCCTGTAGTGGTATTCAGTCTTCTTTAGATGCTCGTGACTTGTGACACAACAGTCGAATTGTGTTGGGTTGTAATTAATAGTTTTTAGTGCCATTAAGTTGTACTTCCTATTCATTTATGTTTAATAATTCTTAAAGAGAGGATTTGGGTTAGTTGGCTGGCCTTGTCTTCACGAGAGGCGCCATCACGACCGGGTATGAAAATTGGGTCGAGACAGGAAGCGTAATAGGAGTAGAGAGATCATCATAAAGCCGTACAAGCCATGTTAGCTCGGTAGTCACTCGCCTCATGGAACGGTACTCTGCTTCGGCAGAAGAAAGAGAGATGGAAACTAGTTTCTTTGATTTCCAAGAAATCGAAGAACCACCCAAAGTAATAAAGAAACCACTTACCGATCTCCGAGTATCTTTGTAAGAAGCCCAGTCGGCATCACAAAAAGCAAGCAGAGAAAAAATTGGTTTAGAAGATAACAAAATTCATTGGCCAGGATCAGCACTCAAGTATTTCAGTACCCTTAATGCTGCAAAGAAATATGACAAGTAAGGGCATTGTATGTATTGACTTAAAGTGAGAACAACAAAGGATAGATTTGGGTGTGTGTTGGTGAGATAATTCAGCTTCCTAACTAAGTTTCAGTACATATTAGGATTGTCGATGAGAGGGCCATCATCTTCTTGAAGTTTAGAACATGGATCTAGAGGGGAAGTTGCACGAGGCAAGTGAGAGACATCAAACTTGTTGAGCATATCCAAGATAAACTCTAGTTGACTGACAATGAAACCATTATTTTCTCGCAAAATTTCCATTCCAAGAAAATAGTATATGTCTCCTAGGTTCTTTACCTTGAATTCAGAGTTGAGGAACTCTTTGATGCTTTGAATTTCTTGTAGATCATCCCCTGTCAATAGTATATCATCAACATAGACAGTTAGAATAAAGATCAGACCTCCCGTTTTCATAAAAAATAAAGAATAATCATTTAATGATGATAAATAACCTTTTAAACTTAATGCCCTTACAATTCGAGCATACTACTGCCGAGAAGCTTGCTTTAAACGATATAGAGACTTTTTCAATAGACAAACATGTGTAGGACTAGGAGGTGTGAGTCCTGCTAGAAATTTCTTTTACACTTCCTCTTGTAGACCATCATGTAGAAAAGCATTATTCACATCTAATTGAGACACATTCCAACTTCTTTTAGATGAAATGGTAAGAAGACATCTTATAGTTGTAATTTTGACTACCAGTGAAAATGTGTCACTGTAGTCTATTCCTTCTATTTGGATATCTCCCCTTACTACAAGCCTTGCCTTTAGTCTTTAAATGGTTCCATCAGATAAATACTTCACCTTATAAATCCACTTGCAAGGTAATTCTTTCTTCCCTTTAGACAACTCAACCACTTCCCAAGTGTGGTTGTCTTGTCGTGCTTGAATTTCTGATACCATGGCTTTTCTCCAACCTGGATGTTAAGAAGCTTGTGTATAACTACTAGGGTCACTTAATGTAGATAAGGACTGAATGAGATGCTGATTATTGATGGTTAGAGATGAAAATGAGTAAGCACTACGCCTACTTGGGTGAGAAAAACATACCTTGTCCAAATCAGTAAACATGATGCTATTGCATACATAGTCTTTAAGATATACTGGTTGTTGTGTGATTCTACCAGACTTCCTTAGTGAAGGTTCCTCTCTAGGTGTAGAAACAAGGGAGCTAGTTAGGTTGTTTGGACGACTAGTATAGGGAATAGGAGAAACATGCTCATAAGAAGTAGATGTGGTGTAGGGATAAGAAGAATTAGGTTGACAAGAAGGTGATGGTAGTGAGGTTGGATTATGATAATCCATACCTGCTGAACATGGTGTTTCTGTTTGCATAGGTAGAGGGTAAGTGGATTCCAAATAAAGAGGGGAATTTGAAAATATTGGATTGTTGGTGGGATTAACTTTGGCAAAGGGAAAATGTGATTCGATAATTTGACATCTCTAGATATAAAGATCCTCTTAGTTTCCGATTGCAACAGTTTGTATCCTTTTTTATTCAAAGGATATCCAATCAACACACAATATGTTGCTCTATCATCAAACTTGTTTCTTCCTTGTGTTAAAGTATAAGCATAGCATAGGCACCCAAAGTTCCTCAAATGTTCATATTGAGGTTTTTATTGAAAAGGGACCTTAAATGGAGTCTTACCATGTAGTACTTTGGAGGGAAGTCTATTTAAGATATGTGTTGCAGTCAAAATAGACTCTCACCAATATGATATAGGTAGCCTGGATTGAAACATTAATCCCTTGCTACCTCTAGAAGATGTCAGTACTTCCTCTCAATAATTCCATTTTGTTGAGGAGTACCAACACAAGATAATTGATGTATGATCCCTTCTGAAGAAAGAAAGGTTGCTTCTTGTGTCCCCTTTCCCAATTCCAAAGCATTGTCAGATCTTATCATCTTAAACTTTACATTGAATTGTATTTATACCATAAACAAGAAACTTTTAAGCATAGGAAAAGCATTGCTCTTAGCGCTCAACAAGAATATCCAGGTTCCTCTACTGTAGTCATTAACAATAGTGAGGAAATATTTGAAACCATTATAAGTGCTAGATTTGTAAGGTCCCCGGGTGTCAATGTGTATAAGATCAAAATCATGCTTGGATTTTATGTTACTGATGGGAAAAGGTTTCCTAGTTTGTTTAGCCTTAGGACAAATATCACAAATAAAATCAGAATTGGAGCCACAATGAAGGAAATGTAAATATTCCATTGCTGAAATTGGAACATGACCCAACCTAACATGCCAAAGCTTTACATCAGGTATCACATTAACATGTACTGCTTTGGAACCTAAAACAAACATGGAAATGGAATTTCATCCTTTTGGAAATGGAATTACATCATTACTAAGCATACTTCTAGACTTAAAACTAGTGGGTTCTAACAAGTAGAGACCTTCTCTAACTTCACCAAAAATGAGGACTTCTCATTGAAAGGCCCTGCAACAGACACCCCTTAGATGTAAGTAGAACATCATACTTGAATTGGACACCGAACTTATGAACAGATAGTAAATTATATTTAAAATCTGGTACATGAAGCATATTAGTTAAGAGAGGACCTGATAGAATGAAGATATTCCCTATATGAGTAACACTTACCTTGAAAGAGTTAGGTAAACTGATGTTCAAAGGTACAGGAAGTAGAATTAGAAACAAGAAAGAATTAGGATCAAAACACATATGTTCTGATGCTCCAGACTCAATTATCCAAGTATCTGATTTCAAACTAGTAAACATTGATCCTGAGTATTTTAGAATAGTACCAAATACTGCATTGGCATTAATTTTTGAGCTTCCTGTTTGTGATGATTTTGCCTACTTATATATCTTCATCATCTCTGCAATTTGTTCTTTGCTAAATTTTTGGCCAAAACTGTTATTGTTGTTCTTGTTGTTTTGTCATGTTGCAATTTATTCCTCATGTGTAATTGCCACATTTTCCTTGACATGATTCTGATAAGTTTTTGGGTTAGTGAACTCAAAATCATCTGGGAACCCAATTAGTTTGTAACAATCCTCTTGTGTATTTCCTATCTTTCCACAATAGGTACAGATAGGATTATATTTCTTCTTCCCTTTAAATTTTTGTTGTGGCCTTGAAACCTTTTGAGCTAGATTGTTGAACCTCTAAGAGTTACTATCCCTCTTAGGTTCTGATTTTTGAACCTCTGATTATTCCTTCCTTGTCCTGCTGGCATAAAATCTGCAAATACAGCAAAAATTTATGCATTTGGTTGTTTTCCTTGTCCAGCAACCATGAAAGAGGCAGAATTTGAGCTAAAGTGTGTATTTGTATATATTTCCCTTTAATTTTCATTCTGCAAAAGGAGTGAGTATACAATATTCATACTAGGCAAAGGGCTCATCATGAAAATGTTTCCTCTAGCTTGTGCATATACATCATTCAACCCCATCACAAATTAAATCAATTTTTGATCTTCCAAAGAATTAGTTAACTTTACTTTTCCCTCACACGCATAGACATGTGAACAAGATATGATTACATTTAGTGCATCTAATTCATCCCACAATTACTTAAGTTTGGTGAAGTATCCAGCAATATCACTGTTACCTTGTACTAAACCTGATAACTCCTTTTGCGGGTGGTAAAGTTTGGCACCATTTGATTTGCCAAATCTCTACTCCAAAATGTCCCAGAGTTCCTTAGCTCTCTTTGAGTATATGGCACTGTCAGCAATGTCTTTTGACATTGCATTTAGAATCCAAGATGTAACCATGTCGCTGACACAACTCCACTGCTCGTATTATGAGAGTTGAGATCAGGAGCTTTGCAAGCTCCATTGATGAATCCAAGCTTCTTCTTGGCTAACATGATAGAATAATAGATCTCTTCCATCCTGGATAACCTCTTTCTTCAAACACAGTATTGACTAGAGTCATAGCAGGTGAATCAGAGTTATTAAGGTGATAGGGATGATTGATGCGGTATCCTACTGCGTTAGCAGTGTTGCTGGTTTCTGCAACTATGGTTTCATCAGAAATAGCCATTTTTCTTCACTTTGTGCTGAAGGATAGAATTTTGATGGTGGATAATCACTGTTGGATCGAGCTTAAAGCTCTGATATCATGTAAGAAGTTGAAGATTAAGCTGTGTAGAATTGAAAATGATATATTGAAGAATTGAAAAGAATTTATTGTATTGATTCAACCATTTGTACATGTATATATATACGATTGTGTATTGAATAAAAGAATAGAAAAAGAAAATACTAATTACACTTGTCTTATTCCTACTTGTCTAATTATAATAGCAAAATTTTATCCTAACTAACAATATTCCCTCACGTGCTATTCACATAAGGAGAGAAGCTTCTAGCATTAAATGAATCAAGAGTCCAGATTTAATCCATCAGGGATTTGACGTGTGGCTGTGATTCATTGTGATAACCATCTTCAAATAAAAGGATAGCCTACACATATCCTAATTTATATCGAAGATAAGCCTAGTCTGGTCGGTCATCCTCCTCCCTTTCTCTTCTCTCTTGTTCAGACCTCATATCTCCATTGATGACCAAATTGAGTTGGGGTTTTAACTTTCTAACACTTTGACCTACCTCTACCTCTCTGTAGGCCCTCTAATGTCAACCTCTCACACCTCTTCAACGGGGCGTCTGTGCTCTTCCTCCTCATATGTCCAAACCATTTAAGCTTCATTTCTCGCATCTTATCCTCAATAGGGGCCACACCCACCTTATCGCGAATAACCTCATTCATAATCCTATCTAAGATGGTGTGCCCGTACATCCATCTCAACATTCTCATCGTTGCTACCTTCATCTTCTAGACATGCGCGATCTTGACTGGCCGACATCCAGCCCCATACAACATAGTTGGCCTGACCACCACTCTGTAGAACTTACCTTTAAGTTTTGGTGGCACCTTCTTGTCAGACAAAACACCTATAAAATTCCTTTATTTTAGTCATTAAATAATAAGGAATTTGCAAAGTATAGCATATTAGATTATCAATTTACAAATCGAAAAGATAATCCGTCTTACCAAAAGATGTCATTTTAATACCAAGATTTCAAAAATTTGTTATTCTTTAACGAATTTAATCGTTAATCTTTCTTAACAGATAGTAACGAATTCAGTTACTTGGCGCGTGCGGTTCTTGCACACGTGACACTATAACTTGACACTCTATTTAAACCAGTCCTAATTAATTCACATAAGTGCCACTACAAGAAATTCGCTATTTTTCGACTACTAAAATAGTCGGAAAGTAGTCAGAAAAGTACCTATTCCGACTACTTTCCGACTGATTTAGAGTAGTCGGAAAATATTTTCTGACTGCTGTAGTCAGAAATTTCCGACTACAGTAGTCGGAAAATATTTTCCGCCAAAAATTAAAAAAGCAGCTATTTTTCGATTGAAGTAGTCGGAAAATAAGAAAAAATATTATTTATTTTAAAAAATATTTCCAACTACTGTAGTGGGCATATTATACACATAGTAAATATTTATTAGTTATTTATTATAATTTCCGACTACAGTAGTCGGAATTGGTAATATTCTGGCCTCACTTTCCGACTATCGTAGTCGGAAAATCATTATGCTGGACACACTTTTCTACTACAGTAGTCGGAAAACTGTGTTGAAATTTAACATCATGCTACCATTTTATTATTTTATTAGCACATCACCTGTCAAATGCACAATATTATGACCAATCAATTCCAACATCAACAAACAAACATTCAAATCCCATAATGTCAAACCAAAACTAATCTTAACGTCGAAATATTTAATATAAAATCTGAGTAGCTAATACATATCAACACTAATATAATAAAGTCTAAACATATATATACCACATCATTCAAATCTACCATAAAGTCTAAATATAAAATTTAAACATCCAAGAACAGTAATCAACCTTAAATCACTACTACACATCAGAATCAGACTCTTCATCATCATAAAAGTGGGGCTTATATTTTTTCATGTATTTATCCATTCTAGCAATGTAAGCTTCGGACGTCTCACATCGTTTCGACAATAACTCAATATTCTTTTGCATTGCTCCCATTTCTTCCTGATTAGGAGCATCCGAAACTAATGGCGATGGACGAAAAGAGGAAGACCGTTTTACTCCAAGCCCGTAAACTCTTCCTTTGGATACACCACCTGCTACATCCGTCCATATTGAAGTCATAACATCGGGTGACGGTTGGATTGGGGTACCATCATCAGAAGCAGGCTACATCTGACACCGTTCATCCAAGCTTCTATGAAATCCATCCTGAAATAAAAGTAATAAGGATTATATAAATAAATAATTTTGTCACTTCAAATCTATAACCAATTTTGCTGAATCTTAAATCTTATTTTCATGAATCACTGTAGCAAACAGCTTTTTGCACGATTCTGCTCTCTTTTTGCACGCCGAAGGAAGGCAACAAGCTGTCAGTGTTCCTAAGGCTAGTTCAAACAAACTTGTGCATCCTATGGTTGGTGTCTCACAGGTTTGGAATCCAATTTTGGATGCTCCTAAGGATATGAGTGCAACTGGTATAAAAAGTTCAAATGCTACTAGTAATGTAGCATGTTACAAAGATGCTAATGTGAATAGTGAGGGGAATGCACAAGCAAGTGGTGAGGCTTTGAAAAGGACAAATGCCACAACATCCAAGTTTGAGAATATGGCAAATTCAGCTGGAGCTTTACAACCCAATATTGATGCTTGAAAAATTACTGATGTATTGACTCCTACTGTAGATCGACCAGCTTTGGATAAAATAGCTGGGCAATCTAAGGTAGATACTGCACAAAGGCAAAATGTGCAAAATATAAAAAGGTATTTTCTAGTAGTGCTTGCAGGAGGAAGATAAAGCTAAAATGGTACAAGAAACATGCCTTCAACTAAAGCAAATAAATAATTGGTTCATCAACCAAAGAAAAAGGAACTGGCACAGCAATCCTTCCTCTTCTACTACTTCGAAGAGCAAACGCAAAAGGTAATGTAAGTTAAGTATATATACAAGTTTCTTTTTTCTCAATAAATTGTAAGTGATTCCGGCTAACTTAATTCCAAACTAATCCAGGTGAAACTGCAAATACTATCATACAATGGAAGGTATTATCAACTCATTAACAGCTTCCTTGGATAGTTTTGCTCGTGCGTCCAGCTCAATTAGCATATGTGATATTGGTAACACAGTACTATATATATATATATATATATAGTATATACAAAGATGGCCATGAGGAGGAGAATATAGTTGGTACTGCTTTGTTAAAAACTCTGAAAATAGTCTTAAAGTTATGATCTTGCATATTGTTCCGATACACGTGTCTCAACCCATCCTTCCCTTGAACCGTCTTTCTTCTTTTTCTTGTGTGTCTCTGCAAAGACCTCAACATCAGACATTGGTCCCCCTTTTAAATTTTCCTGCAAATAAAATATAATTTTTCAAGTGATGTCCAAATAAATGCCTTATCGATAATATTATGTCTCAAGTGAAGAATTATGGAAAAGAATGATTCTGGTTCTGATATCATGGATTATGAGTCCAGTGTGGAGAATTATAGCAGACTTACTGTTGCTTTGGATATGATGCATGAATGTTTTG
>MU682473.1:0-18787 GCA_026770625.1 Nicotiana glauca
TTTAGTCGACTATATATACACACGAGTAACAAACGAAACAGTCACAGAGAACCTACATGGTAATTCATGCTTTTGGACAAAACAGGTGATTTTATGGAACTAACTGTTTTGTCGATATTTAATGACTCGACTATATAGTTCACATCCTACTTGACAATGACCAAAAGAAAAATTGACCAAATAAAAGGTCTTGGTTGGAGATGAATAGAACAGTCGAATACTAAAAGTGTGAAATTAACTAAAATAAACAAATAACAGATACACACCAGAAAGAACCAAAGAAAGGGAAAAATACCTCAAGAAACTCAAGAAGACTCGAACTTGACTGGAACTCAAAATTTTGAAGCCAAACGGACCTTAACTAGGGTGTTCTATACTGAGAACACCCAAACTAAGGTCCATCGGACCTCAATCGTCTATTGAATCTACTGGAATCCCCACTTTAGATTTCTAGGGTTCATGCCGTCGATTTGAGGTTCGTAGTTTTCTGGTTAGATTCGAACCAAACCAAGCTTGGTTTGGCTACGAGGGAGGTCAGGGGGGTAACTGGTATGAGTTTGGGCTTGGTTGGGGTCGATTGGTTTTCTGCTCGAATCTTCAAATCGATATTCGAGACGATGCGGGTTGATTCGAGGTTAATGGTTCATGGATTTGGATTCAGGATGGTTGAAAGTTCTTAGGGTGTTAAGGTGGTGGTCGTTGGCATCGCTGCCGCCGGGTTTATGGCGAAGGGGAAGGGTGGCGACTAGGGTTCTTGGAGGCTCGTCTCTGAGAGAGACGATGATGGAGAGACGGAATGAGGGGGGGTCTGGTTCGTGGGCGTGGGATGTGAGGGTAGTGTTATATAGGGAATAGGAGATGGGATCCTGGCCGTTGGATCAAACAAGATTGATGGCCAGGATCTCTTGCCAGGGGACGAACGACGTCGTCTCATTTAAATGAGACTGGGTCGGTCTCAGAGGGGAACGGTTCGAAATGAAACGGGTTGTGAGGGGAGCCTGGGACCGTTGGATTAATGGAGATGAACGCGGATTAAATGCCTTATAACGGCGTCGCTTGGCTTAATGAATGAGCTGAACTGAACCGTTAGATTTGATTCGATTAACGGTCCTGATGGAGGGCCTGGAGACGACGTCGTTTTGACGTCTCTGAGACCAGCCTTCCGTGGCCTGGGCCAAACGCTGGTTTGGGCCTGGTTTCTTTGCATTTCTAGCCATTTTCCAACTTTCTTAACTAGCCAACACTAAATTAAACACACTCTATCAAATTAAAAAGAAATAAAATCCCCCACCTATTAATTAACACATAAATAATTAATGCAAAACTACACATTTTAAATTACTCAATGACAACGGACAATAATGCATATTTTTTGTAATTTCTTTTCTAGCCACTTTATGGCTAATTAATTCCTAAATGCACGTAACACGTATTTTTGTATATTTTTAATTAGTTCAAACAAATAAACACACATGCAAGATGCTAAAGAAAGGTAACACGCAATCCACAAAAATCAAATGCAACATAAAACTGTTTCATTTTATATTTTGGGAGTAATTGTCGTGAGAGCAAAAATCACGTGCTCACATACCTTTCTTGTGTAATTTGCGAGTTATAATACTGGAGAAGAGATCTACCCATAACGCACTTGAAAAGTAGCGGCTGTAGGTTCCCTCGTGCAGTATACCTACGACAACAACAACAACCCAGTAAAATCTCACTAATGGGTATGGGGAGGATAGTGTGTACGCAGACCTTACCCCTACCCCGAAGGAGTAGAAGGCTATTTCCGAAAGACCTTCGACTAAAGAAAACAAAAAGACAAAAAGGAGACAATACAGTATCAACAAAGAAATCATATGAAAAATAGGAACAACATGAAATACAGAAGAAAGATGCAAAGCAAAGGCTATAGCTAGTAAATAGTTCCGGCGCGGAAAAGTGAAATAGTAAGACACAACATTGCCACTAACTATCTTAGATAGAAAGTCTACCACACTGGTCTCACAATGGTACAAAGTAAGGAAAGACTCAAGATACCTCCTAACCTACAACCCTAATACTCGACTTCCACGTCTCCCTATCCAGTGTCATGTCCTCGAAAATTTGAAGCCTCGTCATATCCTGCCTGATGTCACGACCCAATTTCTAAACTTGGTCATGATGGCGCCTCTCGTGAAGACAAGGCCAGCCAACATAACAACGACGCCCCTTTCAATATTATTAAACATAAAGGGATAGATAAATGCACCCTAATGACAATAATAATCAATATCTACAACCCAATATAACCCGACCGGGGTGTCACAAGTCACGAGCATCTAAAAAAGGCTGAACACCACTACTGGGCCAATAATAATATACAACATAAAATCTGAAATCAAAAGATGAAGTCCGGTGCCGCGAACGCTGGCGGTCACCTTTCTCAACTACAGTAGCATACCAGTAGTAATACCTTCGGTCAGCTATTAACTCACTTCCGGGTGAACAATACCCGCAACTGCACGCGAGGTGCAGGGAGTAAAGTGAGTACTCCAACTCAATGAGTAATAAGAGTAAATAATAACTGAGCAGTAAGAAAACACGTAAAGCACTCCATCATGCTATATAGGACAGTAAGATCCTTGAGAAAATAATAATTCCGTGAAAATCCTTTAGAAATTAGCTGGCTCAATTAAAAACCTCTTTTGAAAATATCATTTTCCCAACAGTCAAGCAATTGAATGCATAATTAGATAGTGCAAGTCCGCACATAAGTCAGCCCCTCGGGCACAACACTCCATTAATAAATAACACCAGGGTATCTGGTAACAGTGCAAGAAATAACATGGATGCCAATGATATGAGAGTGCTGAATGTCATGCCATGTAGTACAAACAGGAACCAATACATGAATGCAATGCAATGCACATGACCGCTGCGGCGCACAACCCGATCCATTTGGGTACCCGCGCTCACTGTAGGGGTTCAGACTCCGGAGGGGCTCCTACAGCCCAAGCGCAATATCAATATCACACTGCTGCGGCGTGCAACCCGATCCATCCTCAGTCCAGAACATGCATATGGCCACTAGGGCGATGTCAAGTAATAGTTCTCAGCTCCAAACGTGAGAAAATGTAGTTTAAGTTTTAAAACCTTAGAAGTATGACTGGACAACTCAAATCAGTGTTTAACTCAGGACTGAAATCAATTAACATGTCAAGTATCATGGAAACAGTGATAATAATCCCTAAAGGATTCAATCAGTTGGCACGAGGCCCAATCACGACAATTAATCTATTTTATAAGGATATCAACTAAACTTCAATCAATTAGGTAGTTATTTCATTAAGCGGGACAGAACAAATCACAATCCCCAATGGTGCTCTACCCCACGCCCGTTATCCGGCATGCAAGTCACCTCAATACAACACTATGATGTGCAAACCCGAGGTTTCAAACCCTCGGGATATCATTTACAAGTATTACTCATCTCAAATCGGTGAAATCTCTAGCCCACGACGTCTTTGCCCCTCAAATTAGCCTCCATGCGTGTCGTATCTAACCAAAACCACAAGGAATACATTACAATAGACTAATGGAACATAATCCAATTGAAAGAACTCGAAAAAACCAAAAAATTACGAAGTTGGCAAAACCCGAGCCCCGGGCTCGCTTCTCGAAAAATTACAAAACTCACATTCCCGGATTCCTCATCTCGCCACGATTTCATACATACTAAGAACTCCCAAATTCGAGCTCAAATGACCTATCAAATCCCAATTTGAAATATCAAAATTCAAGCCCTAGCTTTACCCATTTTTAATGAATTTCAACCAATTTCCATGTTAAATCTAACATAATTTCGTGTATTTAGGCCAAGGAACTTACCTCTAATCATTTTCCCTTGAACCCCTCTTCAAAATCGCCTCAAAGCTCTCAAAGCTCTCTAAAAAATGGTGGAAAATAACCCCCAAGTCGCGGATGAAATGCCATTTTAAAACCCTTCTGTGAACAGTCCTTTTCGCTTCTGCGGTCCCGCTATCACTTATGCGGGACCGCTTTTGCGGCCAAAAATCCGCTTATGCGGTTCTTACTTAAAAACCCAGTGTCCGCTTTTGCATCTCCACATCCGCTTCTGCGAACCTCCCAAGACCGCTTCTGCGGTTTATGGTCTGCTTCTGCGGACTCGCATTTGCGAACAATGTTCCGCGTTTGCGGAACCACTCCACCAGGCGAAGAACCGCTTATGCGATCCTCCACTCGCACCTGCGGAACCGCTTCTGCGGTCCATTTCCACAGAAGCGAAAATACTAGCTGACAGAAAAGCTGAACCTGCAACACACCTCGAAACTCTCGTTTAACCACCCGAATCCACCCCGAGGCCCCCGGGACCTCCACCAAAGGGACCAACATATCCAAAAACATCATACGAACTTGTTCCAATTATTAAAACACATCAAATAACACTAAAACCATTAAATCACATCGGATTCAAGCCTAAGTTTCTTAAAAACTTCCAAAATGCGCATTCGATCAAAAACCCGACCAAATGATGTCTGAATGACCTGAAAATTTGCACACATATCCAGAATCACCCAACGAAGTTAACTCTTGGAATTCCATTCTGACCCTCGGATCAAAAATCTCACCTATCAACCGGAATTCGCCAAAATACTAACTTTGCCAATTCAAACATAATTCTACACCGGACCTCCAAAATCAATTCCGGTCGCACTCCTAAGTCACAAATCACCTCCCGAAGCTAACCGAATAGCCGAAAATAAAATCCGAGTCCTCTAACTCATAAGTCAACGTCCGATTAAATTTTACAACTTAAGCTTTCCTTAAAGAGACTAAGTGTCTCATTTCTTATCAAAACCAATCCAAATCGATTCTAACACACCACCTACCGATAACGAAACATGAAGAAGTATGAAATGGGGGAAACGGAGCAATAACACATGAGACAAAGGGCCGAGTCGTCACACCTGATCGCCTCTCTCCAATACTTTTGCTTCTCCTCTGAAAATGTACGAATCATCCGAGTCTCGCTCCTCGCATCTTATCATCAGTGGGAGCCACATGCACCTTCTCCCAAATATTATCATTCCTAATCGTGCGTTATACCTCTCCTGTATTATTGACAGCAGGAGGTTCCCGTGTGCGGTATACCTCTCATGTATAATTTGTGAGTTATAATATTGGAGCGGGATCCACCCAGAGCGCACTTGAAAGTAGCAGTCGCAAATTTTCTAGTTTTACGGGAGAAAAATACTTGCGTGGCTATAAAAATTTACCATGTAAAATAAAAATTGTTATGAATAGAATTCTATTTGGAGTGAATGTCTATCTTGTAAAGAGTTTTACTTTGGGACTAAGTCATTTTCCCTATAGATAGAGGGGTCTTACCCCATTGTAAATCATCCCAAAATTCAATAAGAATTCCTCTCTCTACTTTTCTCTGCAATACTCTTTTTCTTCTTTTATTATTTTATAACACGTTATCAGCACGATGCTCTAACCAATTGAGTAGAAGCTTTGGGATTGAGCATAATCATTATCAACTGTTCAATAAACTTACTTCATGATTAAATTCTGGATCTAAGGTAACTATTTTACTTTTCTCTTTCAAATTCTTGACATTTCTAATAGAGATTGATTTTAAATACAAGTAAAGACGAAAATTTTGTTTACAACTATAATAGAGTTTAAAAGAAATTATAACCACCCAAAGTGGTAAAATTTCTATGCCTTGCCATGATTAAATTCATGTATGATTGTGGGCAAAGAATTGAAAACTCGTCCCATTGAATTCGCTCCATTCTCATTCCCTTTAGAGAATGTGATAGCAGTATGTGATAAGTCTGAAAGAAGACAAAATTATTACTATGAAGGTATCAATGGATGTGGACGTGGCAATAGACGAAATTATAATCGTCATCATTGTGATACTGAGAATAATAAGGGTTCTCAAAATAATTCTTCATTATGTGAAAGTAATATTTGTCATCGATTTGACATGAGATTTTATAAAGCACATATAGATGATCATGGTCCATTCATGATGTGAATATGACAACATATGATTTACGAATACATATTCATTCTTCAAAGAATATGAACGTGCTAGTGGTAGCGAATATACCACACTCACCTCTAGAAGGAGGTTTGAGATGATATAAGAAAATAATGTCATTATTATGGCATGAATGGTCATTGGTCACGTACCTACTGTACGCCAAAATATTTTGGCATTGTGATTATTAAAAGACAACTATAATGCAAGAATAGAACTTGCACCTTTAATTTTGACCATAACCATAATGATATAACTTTCTCTTTCAAAGAGATATTCACCATATGGGTATTGATGAATATGTGGTAGTACAAAATTAATTGAAAGCTCTGGAAAAGCCAATTACTATTTTGGAGAAACACAATTGATTACCAGTAAGGTATTGTGTTGTAGTAAGTCTCAAAGAACCATATTCAATTTCCAAAGTATTCGCGAAAGCGGTTGATTATATTGAGACTATAAATAAAGGAAAGATTTAATATCTTCTATTACTACAACTTTTAACGGGATAATATGTATGTGAAAAGCTACCCGATTTATTCTCTATTTTGTACTACATAAATAAAAGAATACCACAATAAAGTGGATATTTTATTGATATAAAACTCATATCATAATAAACTTAGAGTTTATTCATAATTGCACACATCATGGTGTAAATCTGAAGTTTATCAATATTGATAATTTATTCAGTTGGCATAATTGGTTTAGCCATATCAATTTAAGTATGATGTGCAAAAATAAAAGAGAATTCACATGGGTAAATATTAAAGTTCTTTACGAATTCTCTTACATTGTTTGTTCTCATTAATTAGTAGACCAATTAAAATTGGGATTGAATCCCATGAATGCTGGAAATATCAAAGGTGAATAGGGCCCATTCACCTGCCATGTATACCACATAAGATGCATCTATGAGATGGTTGCATGTGCGATTATTATTAACCCGCAACCTGGTGTTTGCGAGGTAACTTGCTCAATAATTTAATTTAGAGCATATTCCAGATTTTCTATTCAAGAAGTTCATCTTGATAAGTTGGTCTACATCACAGTTGGTTTAGCAAAATAATTTATTGAGTGCCTCCACTTAATAGCTAAACTATTGCTTGTGAGAACAAAGTTATCTATATCAGTTTGATATACGTTATATACCAAAGTATATTATTTTCTCCCCTCACAAGTGGTTCAGGGTCAGGAACCAAATAATTCCATCTTATTATTATTGATGTGCGATGTATATTTTGATTAACACCATAACACACAAAGATGGGTTCTCAAAGTTGAGGAAACAAGTTAGTTTTTCTAACATAAGGGGGAGACAAGATAAAACAGTTGAGAAAAAGTTACATGGAATGAATTATCATTTATACATCTAGATCCTCGAATAAAATAATATGAACTTGAAGTTCATAAAAGGATAATTCATGTGCAATTTATTGCAAAGCATGCCAGACGCATTTGCTGACCCAAAGAAAGTAACTATATTCTCATTGCAAATGCTCATATTAAGTCCTAGAAGGACAAAGTCTATGGTAAGCTTAAAGCGTATAGACAATCGGTTTCAAATAAACTTCTTGATAAAGAAGATGAGCAAATGATCAAAATGATCATAATAAAGGAGGCAAGTGATCTAGAAGATCACATGACATAACATTTCATAATATCTCATGAGAGATTCAGGTACCTGAATATATGAATGAAGAGATCTCTATGTTATGTCATTATGAAAATACATTGAAACTGATATAAAATCATTGTCGACGTCAACCTTCAAGAAGCTAGTGAACAAGATTGGGATGTGAAGGCTCAAGGATGTGAATTGATGCTCTCATCAGGGGGAGTTAATGCGCGTTGCACTCTTTTTCCCTTACAAGGTTTTGTCCCACTGGGTTTTCCTTGCAAGGTTTTTAACGAGGCAACCAAAAGGCGTATTATTAGATATGTGTACTCTTTTTCCTTTACTAGATTTTTTTTCCCATTGGATTTTATTTTAGTTAAGGTTTTAATGAGGCACATTACTTATTGAGTAGACATTCAAGGGGGAGTGTTAAGAATAGAATTCTATTTGGAGTGAATGTCTATCTTGTAGAGAGTTTTACTTTGTGACTAAGTTATTTTTCTCCTATAAATAGAGGGGTCTTACCCCATTGTAAATCATCCCAAAATTCAATAAGAATTCCTCTCTCTACTTTTTTCTGCAATACTCTTCTTCTTTTATTATTTTATAACAAAAATCAAGTTAAATTGAAAAATATGTTATTCTATTTCGACTTGACTAATAAGGAAATAGAGTTATTCATTTTATGAAAGGAAAGGACCGAGGAATATTTATCTTTCCTTTTTTTTTTTGTCATTTTCTCTGCTATCTCTCATCGTGTAATTCGAAGGTACAGCCATGAAAAGAAGATGGTAAAAATTATAAGCTAGCGGTTTTCATAGATTCTCAAATTTGTTTTGAAAATTATGATTTGGGTAAAGTTTGATTTGAAAATGAAAATATGTTTGGACGTCAGTTTTCAAAGTATATTTTTCAAATTTAATTTGAAAAAATATGAAACATGACTTATACCCACAAGGATGGTAAACATGCGGGTTGGGCCGGATATGAGCGGGTCAAAACATATAATTTAAAAAAATAGATAAATTATCCAACTCGACCCATGTTTGAGACGGATAAAAACGAATTTATCCAACGAATAATATGGATATCCATATATAAGTTTCACTTATGAGAGAATTCTTAGTCTTCGAAACTTGATGAACACCAATTTGACACTTTACAAATGTAAAAGTTAAACACATTAGTTATCCATTTGGTTAATCATTTACTAAGTGGATAATATGAATCTTTATCCATGTTCGACCCGTTTTTAAATGGATCATTATCCAACCCATTTTTTTTATGGATAATATGGGTAGACAATTGTTTTTTTATAACCAATTTGCCAACTTTACCCACAAGTAGTTTTAAAAACTATCACAAACACCCAACAGTAGCATTATCAATAAAATTCATTATATTATCGCAAACCATAGTCCTGAACATAAATAAATTTGGTACAAAATTATCATTTTTATAATGAACTACATGATACACTAATTTAGAAGACGAAGCATCATTGTTACAATATAATAAATGGTGGGTTTTTTTATAAAACAAAAATTTGGGACAATTTTTTTAAAATGTAATAGTGATAAAGAAGAGAAATTTTCACAAGAGCTATCTTTTGGTGGTAATTAGCTATCTATAGATACCATTTGCTATATTACGGATTGTAGATACATTTTCTGTTGTTATAAGATGTATTTAAGCTACTGTATTCATGAACACAATAGCAAAAATATGCGTGAATCAGGGAAATACAACTAATTAGTTGTTATATTCGAGTGTATTCAACTGTATTCATGGTGTGAAACATGTGATTACATCTGGACAAATTATTGTATTCGATTGTATTCACGGCATGAAACAAGGGATTACACTGTATTTAAATGGAAAGTGAATTAATTAACGTAATAGACTCCGAATATAACTCAGCAAACTCAATTATAACACACAAAATTTGTATTTGCAGTCATAAAAATGATTCTCAACTAAAAAACACCCAAAAAACATATCTTCAGAGAAATTATATAATACATCTGAATACATAAATTATGTTAATTAAAAAAAAATATATGAATACATTCATGGAATACAACGAGACAGTGAATACAATGAAATACATGAAAGACAACGAGATACATTGAAATAAAAAAAAAAAGACAATACAATGAATACATGGAAATACAGTGAGATACATTGAAATATATTAATTAAAAATTAATATTCAAGTTGCTCAGCCCAAACTCCGTCGTTTTTGTTTAAGAGCAAGCCCTAATTTTCAGCGAATCCACCGTCAAGCAATGGCGGCAAACTAAGGACTCTGTTAAAGCTTGAATCTTATATTGAAGATGACAAAAGTTGAGAACCTCGTGTTTATCTAATATTAGGACTCTTCTTTCTCCAGAATATAAACCTCGAGAAGATGACGTCGTCGAGCAATGGTGGCAGAATAAGGACTATTCTTTTCTCCAATATTAAAATACCTATAGCTTTACTAATTTAAGACTTGCATCAGTTAATTAAAATGACGACTAATTATCAAGAAACCAAATTGAGAATGAAGCTTAATTGACACGTCCACATTTTCGAAACCATATGTCAATATATTTGACATGGTAACATATATGCATGCTCCGATGGAATTGAAGAAATTGAGACAGGAGAGAACATAGGTGACGTGGGTGAGAGAAATTTTGAGATTGAGTATCGTGTTTTCAGGGAACGAGAGAAGATAATGACATATATCAAAGTAAAGAGAGAAAGAAAATATTGTGACTAAATAGCGTATTTTAGTGGCTTAGAATTAGGAGGTAATCAAAATTAGATATTTTACTATAAACATTAAAAGGTATTATAGAATATAATTTTTTTAAATAATATTTATTTAAAATAAATAAGATATTAACGTTTACTATAAAAATTCTTATTAGGGATTTCGATACAAAATTTATAACCAAACATTGCCAAATAATATTCAAATTTATTTTAACAAAATCTATAAACAAAAGGGGGTCCTAAATCTCTTGTCGCATGTTTTGTCATTTTATTTTTGTTGTTTAAAAAGTATCAACTTTGGACCTACACCTTAAAATTATGGTACGACTATTTACTCCTTCATACACAAAAGAGAAACTAAACCTATGGTATTATGTTTATTTCAGCGTAGAATAACAAATCCAAAAATGAACATACAAACGATCTTATCCTCTACAAAATTAGGCTTACATAGTGTTCAAAAGGATCTTCATTTTAAATTATGCAGAAGCTAAACCCAGAAATATTCATATCCACATAGCAGCAGCCAAGATTATAACATCTAATTATAAACAGAACTTTATAGTGGGTTGAAGTAACAAAAAAGACCAGAAGATCTCTACCACATAAGAAGAAAAGTATGAACAACATACACAAAACACAGTGATTCCTTCCTAACTACAGCAAAACAAACTACTCCCCATGTCCGTAGCGAATACAGGAGAATAGGCAAAATATGGATGTACAACAATTTCCTGCTCCCTTTTCCTTCATTACTATGCTTCAGCTGTATCATATACTACACCCTGCTCGTCGAATTTCACCGCCACCAAGTACCTTATGCTCACCTATACAGACAACAACAATGCAACATGTCAATATCACGCTGGGATTCAAAATTGAAAAAAGTCGGCATGCCAAGATGTCTAGACTATTCAACATAAAACAAAATTTGACTTTATTTACACTAAATAAAATTCTGAGACATGTGTTAGGTCAGAGGCGGACCCAAGATTTGAAGGTCGGGGTACACTTCTGCTTTCAACCAAAATCTACTTTGTATACAGGGTGCCACTACGAATTTATCAGTATTTCCTAATATAACATATATATGCATTCAGGAAAATTTTGTCGCACTTTTTGTGTGCCGGTGACCCCCTCACTTGATTATAGGTCCGACGCTCTGTGTTCTGTGACCCCCTTCCGCGCCCTAAAGCTCCGCCCATGCTTCAAACCACATATTAAAAGTAATTATGCAACAGCATTCAAGTTACTACACCCCTTATTACGGGCAGTTGTAGACCGCTTATGTTGGGCGAAAGGGGTCACCGAACACACAGGCGGACCTATGTAGTATATAACATGCCACAGTATTCAAGTTATTACACCCCTTATTACGGGCAGTTGTAGACCGTTTAGGTTGGGCGAAAGGGGTCACCGAACACACAGGCAGACCTATGTAGTAGAAAACATGCCACAGTATTCAAGTTACTACACCCCTTATTACGGGCAGTTGTAGATGGGCGGAAGGGGGTCACCCAACACGGAGGAGGACCTACGTAGTAAATAACATGCCACAGTATTCAAGTTACTACAACCCTTATTAAGGACAGTTGTAGATCTTTTAGGTTGAGTGTTAGCGTAAAAGTTCGTTAGGGGTTCAATACTGTAAAACAAAACTGTACATTGACCGTGTATAGAAGTTGAACTCCCAAAAATGTATATAAAGTACCTGTAGTGGATCATAGACGGCGTATTCGTTGTACTCGAGGACACTATCCCTGTATTCTGATGGAATCAGCCTACCACAAGGTACTTTAATATCATCCTTCCAAACAAAATGCTCTTTCTCATCAGTTTTCTTCCTTCCAAGTCCTTTTACTCCAATTTTCTTCTCTTCCAATGCTTTAGTATCCTGCTTATAATACAAATCACACAATCAGATCAAATACAAAATAAAAATTTTCGAGTTGTTTTCTTTAATACTCTGTTTACTACCTCAGGAGGATTAGAGAACTCCTTAATTTCTTCTCCTAATGAAGCAACAGCTAATACCAAGAAACCTTCTGGCCTGTCTATAGCTGTGAAACCATATCTTGCCGCTTCTGCTGCAGCATCCGAACAAACGACGGCCCTTCCGAACTGCATGCATATATAGCGGTGAGTGCAAATGTATGCTAATGATAGCTCATTTGTAAAACCATTTTCTTTTAGCAAGATAATTGCATACCATGTATCCTGATACAGGAAGTGAACAAACTGAAGGTAAGAAACCTTTCTGCAAATGCCTCAAAAGATTTGAACTCCTTGTACCTGATCGACGATAACATTCATCGTCGGGAACACAACCATCAAACAAGAATTGTATGCCAGAGAACTATAAGCTAGCTGTTAGAAAATACTTACCACACCAGAGAAGAACTTTGTTTGGCAATTTCTTGATGTCATCAAGAGAAGGGCAAGCACTAACTTCCACAGAAAATATATTCTCAACCGATACACCATAGCTCTGGTGAAACGCGCAATTCTTTTCAGCTCAGATCATAGTGGAAATTCAAACTTTGAAAGAGATGATTGGAGGGAGAATAAATCTTACCATATCTCCGACTCTGAACGGTTCGTAAGTTTTCTCTAGGTAGTTCACTATCATTTTGTAGTCATCTGAGTCTTTCTCTAAAGGAGAAATAAAACAACCAAGTTTGTTGTAACGCTCGAAGAGAGGATCATCAAGTGTAGAGCCAGACATGTCTTCAATAATGCGTGATGCAAAATTGACGTCCCGAATAGTTTCATAGGCAGATGCAGCCTTGATAATTTGCAGACAGTAAGATGAACACATTAATATTCAATGCTAAAGATTTGAAGGGGGAAAAAAAAAGAAACAGAGAAATGACTTTTACATGCTCAGCGAGATCGGTATAGTCACTGAAAGTAAAAGGCCTTATAGATGGCATGAGAGTAAACCATCTTTGGCTGAACTCATACCAAACACCCTCTGGTGCATGTCCTGTTTCCTTCATCGATTTTACTTTCTCCACAAAGTACAATAGAGTTTCTTCACCTGTAGAGCAAAAGTAAATAAACCTCGGAACGTTTGTTACCTGTAAACAATGCACTATGCATAGAAAGACTTACATCTTTTCAAATGAAGATCAGTAAGCATTCCGATGGGAACTTCGGGTGAATCATGTCCCAGATCCATTAAAGCATACCTTCATCCGGAATATATATAACACTTAAGGTTTGTTTCAGATGCTCAAGGAAAAGAGAGAAATCGTCACCAGTTTGAATGGCGTAATACCTGTAGATCTCCTGACTGCAAAGGACTTTCATGAAATTTGCTACCATCGGATCAAGCTTACTATGTGCAGCAGCTGAACCAAGTTGCCTTAGGCCAAGCGCTCCATGCCTAACCTCCACTCCATCATCCTACAGAATTCCAACACTGCACTTACTAAACAAATATACACCTTAATGTTTGGCAAACACTACTTAATTGTTTCCTGATGGACAACAAATTTAAAGAATGACGTACGACATCGATAGGGAAAAACTTGTGATGTTTCTTCTGAATCTTTTTTTCCCTTTCCCATGATTCGAACTCATTTCCGGTCAGCTCTTCGAAGAGCCTAGCAAACTCCTGAATCGCATCGTCGACATCTTCCCATTCCTCTAGCTTGTCGTCTGCTCTTATGCTATCACCTATTCTGCCCTTTTTACAGTACATGTGCAAACGATTCTCTGGCGACATGATAAGTTGCATAATACAGAAACTGCATCAATTTCAAGAATCACTTCTTCAGTAGCTGCAGCAACTATTAGACACTAGAAATACAGGAAAACATTTGAGCATTACTCATTGATTTGGTTCTTTTGGTTGCATACAGACAGTGCGCAATTATATAATAATCCATCTTTCTCCAATATTCTCGCGCCTTCATCCTGCATCTTAGTATCTTTGTGCACCCCTCTCTTTCCAAAAACTTTAAGCTACAATAAACAAAAGACAACAGTTGAAACAAACCTCAAATGCAATTAGCAAATGTGAAAAGGAGGAAGCATACATAAGCTGTTATAGTCTCGAACGCCTCCGCACTTGGATCCATCTTATCAAGTGGAATACCTCTGCCTTCTACAGCAATGTCACTGGCAATGTCGTATGCATCTAAAGGCTGAGCTTGATCCTTTTCAATACTATCGCTCAACCAAGCCTCCCTCACTACTGGTATACTCCTCTCCCTAAGAAACAATAACACCTCACAATTTAGAGGCGGATGGAACATAAACTTGACGAACTCAATCGAACCCAATAATTTTTTACGCATAACATGGATATATATGTAAACAGACCACTAAAAAATTTTAACAAATAAGTACCAATCCCTCCGTTCAAAAAAGAACGAACATATTAGACTGGGCACGGAGTTTAAAAAAAGAATGGAATACTTTTAAAACTTGTGGCCTAAAACAATCCACATATATTTGTCTGGCTAATAAATCATATCATTAAGGGTTAAATGGAAAGTTTTAAGTTACATTATATCCAAATTTAGACTACGGTATTCTTTTTGAAAGAAACTAAAAAGGAAATAAGTTCATTTTTTTTTCAGAACCAAGGGAGTACTGAAGTTTTGAACCCATTGTTGAAGACATTAAAGCTGAACCCTCTATGTTTAAATTCTAGATCCGCCACAGCGCCACGAAACAGAAAGCCACTATAATTAGTCCAAGACTAATTCATGCAGTGTCAATTAAATATACATACACAGCTTCAGCTACTTTAGATGAGCCTCCGCGATCTCGCTCAGCTGGAGAAACTACCAAGCAAGTCACCTCTGTGACCCCTGCCAGAAGAAACAATTTTAGTTTCAAAGCAACTGAGCAAGTAAATTTCATAACAAAATTAATTACACTGGAGAATTACCAATTACAGAGTTGTTCACTTTCCCCCCATATTTCTCGATTATTGATTTCCAGTATTGCTGTGCAGAATACAAACTCTTAGCAACACAAGAACCACACAATATGAAGCCAAAATCATTAGAACAGACGTACATACATGGGTTCGAGTAAGACGACCAGCTAGAGATATCATCATTCCATCAAATGGTTTTTTCGGGGCAGAATATTTCCTTGGCGGGCGGTTCTTCTCCGGGTCTCCACGTTTCTTGATCAGCTATTACAATATAAGAGATGGTCAATTTTTTGCCCGATTTTCCAGTCTTACATCACGAAAAGAAAAGATAAGTTTAGCACATTACATCATAGACTGGAGTACTTTCAACAGATTTAGGGAATCTAAGAGTGTCTTCTCTTCGAGATGGTTCCCTCGTGCTGTAAATACAACTCGACCACTCGCTGTAATCTCCAACGCAGTGATAACTGTCGCCAGAGCATTCCAACATGCCACCACAAATGGGACAGTTATCTAGTGGCCCGTAGAACATTATGTCTTGACTGTACAAGAAAAGGAGAGGGGATGAGCATATACAAGTATTACGATAAAGAAAAAATTCAGTATATAATGGATATTACATCCATCAGTCGTTTTTAGTACAGAATCTTTCTTCACTTATACTATAATTAGATACAACAACAGCTACTACTACTACTACTACCACTACACCTTAATCCAAGCAAGTCGGCCGGGCTATAAGAATCCTCACTAGCCACGGCTATATGAATCATCACTAGCCACATTGTTCCATTTAAGGCCATCTTCGTCCAATATCATATAAAATTAGTATCTCTAGCACTCGAAGTCCTCTACTACAACAACAACGACACACTCAGTATAATCCCACAAGTAGGGCATGGGAAGCGTAGTGTGTACGCACCCTTACCCCTACCTTGGCGGTCAAGAGGCTGTTTCCTATAGATCCTCGGTCGAACCTCCACCAATAACTAAGATTGCTCGGAGTTGGTCAAAGCAAGCATGCATGACCAATCACAACAGAATAGATAAAGAAACGCAATAGTGAAAAAGTCAAAAAAGCAGCAACATTTTCTACCAGCATATATATAAATTAATAATAAGCCTAACAGACTAGACCTAAAGTGAATGTACTAACATGACTAAAAATTAGTCAGCTTCTAACTAAATTGGTGTGACCTATGCTGTCATTATGATACAAACTGGATTTACTTACCATCTAGGAACAACAGCATCATCGTCCCCCGAAGAATATTGGCCATTCGCTTCAAGAATTTCGCGCATTTGCTTGATGGAAAGATGCTCAGATATAGCCTTACAAAACTTCTCAAACTCAGCTCTGATATCGACCATGGATTCTTCACCTTCTTGGCCATTATCTTCCTCTCTTTTTGCCTTCTTTGGTGAAACAGAATCTTGGCTCTTAGTTTCTGCCTTCTGCTTCCTTGTCATCTTCCTCTCTTCACTTGTTGAGTGCGCTTGAGATCGAGTCTCATGAACCTTCACATGCATAACATACAACACTACTTTTGCTAACACGTTTTGAGTTCAACTTCTATATACTGAAGTATAAAAGAATACCTACTTGTACGTAACCATTATAAGTGGAATTACTAACTACAATCTACAATAACAAAGGAAAAATATTACTTTTAGCCCGCGGCCGAAACAATGTCCACCCCGGCCGCCGCAAAAATTGTAAATCTTGGTACATTTTCTGTATAGAAACATATAGAATGTGTGTATATATATACAAAAAAAAAAAAATCAATCATTTTTTCGCTAATATTTTGAGAGCAGCTATACAATGTCATTTTCTCTAATAACAATCTACCAACATACTATGTCCACCCGGCGGACGCAAAATGTATAAGATATGTATATTTTTTGCATATTACGTATAGAAATGTATATATAGACAAGAAAAAAATATACGTTTTTCTGCTATTATTTTTCTCCAATAACAGTCATTTTCCCTAAAAACAATCTACTATGTCCACACCGGCAGCTGCAAAGGTGTATAAAATTTGTATATTTTTTTGTATATTACATATAGAAATGTATATATAGACCAAAAAATATATACATTTTTCGGCTACTATTTTCAGAGTGGCTATAAAGTGTCATTTTCTCCTATAACATTCTACTATAACAAGTTAAATTACATGGCTAGAGTAACAATTTTTCACATAGGTAGTATATATAAGTTAAAGACTTCAAGATAATGTAGCAAAGTTATTATAAAATTTATATATACCAATAGAGAAAATAAAAAAAAAACGTTTGTTTCAATTTTCTCACACTTTAACTAAATACTACAAAATGTTCATACTACATAATCACTACATCCACAAAATTACCAAACTAAACACATGCATGATATTTTGCTTCCACAATTTTGAGAATCCTCAACATTACCCTGTACTATTTAGTGAAAACTAAGGACCCTTTAAATATTTATCAAAAAAATTAAACAAAAGATTCTTCTTAATTATATTACAAATTAGAATTTGTAAAACACCAACAAAAGAGTAACTTCCATTTTCAAGATTGACCAAAAATACAGTGACCATATTAAGTAGAAACGAACCTTCATTTTAGTGTTTTCCTTTGGTTACCACTTGAATGAGAAAGAGTCAAAACAGCACAAATACTTAGCCTCTGAATTGGGTAGAGAAATATATATATAATATATATATGTATATATATTCTAAGAACTTATCAAAACCAAAGTTAAACAAGATTTCTTGAAATATATATACAGAATCAGAAATGGAAGTTTTTAACTCTTTTTACAGTTACCAACAAAAGGGTAATGAAGAAGAGTGAGAGACAGACGTGCTAGTGTTGGGTTTTGTGTCACTAGAAGAAGGTGACAAGTGTACTATCAAATAGTCATTGCTTGCCACGACTCGAGTAATTGATTTTTTTGCTCCATATGTTTAACTGTTTCATGCACGAAAATATTGTACTATAATTTTTGTCACCATTGTATGAGTTCTCCCAACTCTTTCGTACCTCTTTGGAGCCCGGCTTTATTTTATTGGTTATTGTTGTGCTTTCTATTTATGTCCTTTTATTTTTTATTTTTTTTATTTTAGTTTTTATTTTTATTTTATTTAGTGATGATATTAATATAGTCTTTTTTAATCTTCTTGGTCTGAAAGTCTTTTAGAAATAATTTCTTTGCCCTCGAGGTAGGGATTGTATTGGGGAAAATTATATACATAAATGAATGATGACGTTGTTAGCATCACTGTGTTAAAAATAAACTGTTAGAGAAATAAAGAAAGGTAGAAGAATGAGAAATTTCCGAGTCCACAATTTCTTTGTGTGTCCTTAAGGAATTTTAACCCCCTCACACGTTGCCAAGGTAATGGATTAAATCCTCCCAGGATAAAACGGAATAAACCTTCCTGCAACAGTGGCAATACAA
>MU682473.1:23216-51719 GCA_026770625.1 Nicotiana glauca
GAGGGACAAAGTGCAAGACAAAATTCACTTCTTCAAATTTTCATTTTCCCTCCATTTTATTTCCCTCCATTTCCAATTCACACTTCTTCTACTTTAAAGCCAAATGGCTTAAAGTCTCCAACAGACATGTCATAACACGTGGAGTAAGCAATAGGTTATAATTGGTCTAAGACTTTTAGACTAGCGCGGATAAAAAAGAGGTACGAGACAAAAGGACAACAAGGGAGGTACGAGACAGAAAGAGATACGGGATAAGAGGCTCAGCAACCCCGTACCTATTTAAGGTCAATTACATACGAGTAACGGGAAGAATAATGAATCTGGCTAAAGAGGAAGATAGAAATACATCATTTTAAGAGTAATAAATGCTGGAACCATTACAGAATATTTGTATTCAGTGTAATGATTATGTAACGTAGCAATTAATATCATTAATTACTCATAATAGCCTCATTATGACTTAGATGTAACGGACATTCCTAAAGATTCCTAAAAGGACCTATAGAAGGGGAAATATGTAATCAATTGAGACACAAGTTACTATTGAAATACACTCTGATTTACTAGCTTACACATTTGAGTACTTCAAAATTCTTTTCTTTATTTACTTTTTTTGATTATCAGTAACCTGATTCTTCTAAATTTTAGCTTTGACTAAAAAGTCTATTTTTTGGTTAAACAAATTGGTTCCGTTACCGGGAATCTGATAATCAATTCTGTTTCTACTTGATTTCCTTGTTCATATCAATCATGTCAAACAACAATGACAACACCCAAGGACATCCAGAAATTCAAACAATCCAACAACTTTAAGGAGATTCTCCATGAGGCTCTCCACAATGATCTCGTGAAGTCACTCCTGATGGATCTCATACAGATGGAAATGCTCAATTTGACGATGTTGAAAACATGAATGAGGCATTGCAAAAAATAATTGCCTCTCAAATCAGTAAAGCTCTTCAAGCTTTCGTCAGTCAATTACCTGTTGCTCCAACCACGCCAACTCCGAACAATAATACTTTAGAGAACCCCCATTCTGGATTGGTTAATTCAGGCAGCGGTGGAACTCCTAGTGAAACGCAAGAAGGAGATCCAGGTAATCCAGTTAATTCTGATTTACAAAATCTCGTACTAACCTTGTAGAAACAACTCAAGGAACAAAATAAGCGCATAGAGCAAATACCTGGAGTACCGCCCATGATCAAAGGAGTAGACATAGACAAATATTCTCAACAATCATGGAAGCCAAGTGCAGCCCCCCCTCCCGATTCCAAAGAAATTTAAGATGCCTGATATTCCAAAGTACGATGGTACATTAGATCCACGAGATCATGTTACCGCACTCACCACAAGTGTTAAAGGAAATGATTTGACTAAGCAAGAGATTGAATCGGTCTTAGTCAAGAAATTTGGGGAAACACTCACCAAAGGAGCATTAACCTGGTATTCTCTTTTACCTGAAAATTCTATAAATTCTTTTGCCGAGCCTGCAGATTTGTTTGTCAAAGCGTATTTGGAAGCTCAAAAAGTTGAAAAGAGAATGGAAGACATCTTCAAAATCAAGCAAGGAGATTCCGAATTACTTAGAGAGTTCGTGGATAGATTTCAACGAGAAAGAATGACGCTACCGCGGGTACCTGACAATTGGGCATCCATAGCCTTTGCTAGTAATCTAAACGAAAAGAGTTCAGAAGCCACGAGGCGACTCAAAGAAAGCCTTCAAGAATTCCTAGCAACAACGTGGAATGATGTCTAAAATAGATACAGTACAAAGATGAGGATTGAAGAAGACATCATTTTACGACATAAAACTGACGAGAAAACAAGCTCGAGGCGTGTAGAAAATGAAAGAAGATCAGGTAAAAATAGGTACAAGCCTTATATGGGACCTGCGGGAAAAGACTCAAGGTCAAAGCAAGAAAGGTACGATCACAAACCTAGACACTGAGAATCAGGCTCCTCATCAAGGTTTGGTAATGATCGAAGTACACGTGGACAACGAGATGATGATGGGAGTTTAAAGGCAAGGTTTGGTGGTTATAATTTTAATGTAAGCACCTCTGAACCAGTGGTTGTTCTAAGAGGCATGGGAGATAAAGTACGGTGGCCAAAAGAGATGAGATCAAACCCAAACAGACGAAACCCTGATCATTGGTATGAATTCTATAATGATCATGGAGATAAAACCGCAGATTGCAAATTTTTGCAGATCGAGGTGGATCATTTGTTAAAGCAAGGATATCTCACTGAGTTATTCAGTGAGAAAGGTAAACAAGCATATATGAAAAATAGACAGGAGCCTCCGAAACCACCCTCACCTAAGAGGACTGTCAATGTTATAAGTGGGGGGAAGATATCAATGGTGTCTCGTATACTGCAGCCAATAAAACATCTAAAATAACAATCACTCATGGAAAACGATTACGGCATATGCTGGAAGAGGAGAATATTACATTCAATGATGCAGATGCAGAAGGCCTCTTGACTCCACATAACGACGCGCTGGTAATATCCTTACTAGTACATGATACTAACGTGAACCCTGTTTTGATTGATCCAGACAGTTAAGTGAATATTATTTTGATACGAGTATTGCGCGAGATGCAAGCTGAGGACAAATTGGTTCAAAAAGCAAATACCTTGTCAGGATTTGATAACTCTAATGTCATAACCAAAGGGGAAGCGATTCTTACCACGTTTGCAGAAGGTATTGTCAAAGATACCAAGTTCCAGGTCATAGATATGGAAATGGCTTACAACATGATCCTTGGAAGGCCATGGATCCATGATATGGATGCCGTACCATCAACTTTACATCAAGTTATTAAGTTCCCCTCATCATGGGGGATTTGTCAAATTAGAGGTGATCAACAAACATCCAGGAGTATTAACTCTGTTGCAGATTCAACTGTTTAAAGTAAAGTCGAATAGCAATTACAGGATTCGATTTAGGAAGGTATAATGACAACCTTAACTGAACAAGGAAAAACAGACGTGGATTCAAGGCCTGACACTATTCAAGAACCAGAGGAAAACGAGAACATTAGAACAACAATCGAAGAGTTAGAGGTTGTGGTTTTATTTATACATTGTCCCGAGAGGAAAGTGTATATAGGAGCAAATCTCAGCCCGGAGGTAAAACGTAAGTTAATTGAATTTTTAAAGGCTAACGCAGATTGTTTTGCTTGGTCCCATTCTGACATGACAGGGATACTGCCGGAGGTCGTGACTCATAAATTGAATGAAGACCCATCATATCCCCCAGTCAAGCAAAAGAAATGAAAGCAAGGAGCTTTCAAGAATTGGGTAATTCAAGAAGAAGTTCAAAAATTGCTCAAAAAAGGTTCAATTCATGAGGTAAAATATCCTAACTGGTTGGCTAGCACTATTGTGGTTCCTAAGAAAAATGGTAAGTGGCGTGTTTGTGTGGATTACACAGATCTTAATAAAGCATATCCGAAAGATTCTTTTCCTTTACCGCACATAGATCAATTAATTGATGCTACTGCAGGACATGAACTATTAAGTTTTTTAGATGCATACTCAGGTTATAACCAAATCAAAATTCATCCGGAAGATGAGGAAAAAACGTCTTTTATAACAGACAGGTGGACTTATTGTTATAAAGTAATGCCTTTTGGTCTTAAAAATGTTGGTGCGACGTATCATAGGTTAGTTACTCAAATGTTTCAAGAGCATTTAGGTAAAACCATTGAAGTTTATATAGATGACATGTTAGTTAAGACTCAGCATTCAGAGAATCATATATCACATTTATCCGAAACATTTAGAATTTTACGAAAATATAATATGAAATTGAACCCAGAAAAATGTGCATTTGGTGTGGCATCAGGAATTTTTTTGGGTTTTCTTGTTTCTAACCATGGTATTGAAGTAAACCCAGCCCAGATTAAAGCTATTGAAGAAATTCCTGATGTACTTACAAATAAAAAAGAAGTTCAAAGACTGACTAGGAGGATCGCAGCCTTGGGAAGATTCATTTCAAAGTCATCAGAAAAGTGTTTCAAGTTTTTCTCAGCCCTTAAAAATCAAGATCACTTTGAATGGAATGAGGAATGTCAACAAGCACTTAGAAACTTGAAGACATATTTGGCAAATCCACCCTGTTGGTAAAACCAAAGGCTGGTGAAAGGCTTTTCATCTACCTTGCTGTCTCAGAAGTTGCCGTAAGTGCTGTTTTGGTTCGGGAAGAACAAGGTAAACAATCTCCTATTTATTATGTTAGTAAATCTTTGTTAGATGCAGAAAAACGATATCCACAATAAGAAAAATTAGCACTCGCTTTAATCATGGCATCTAAAAAATTGAGGTCATATTTTCAGTGTCACCCTATTTCTGTAGTAACTGCATATCCCTTACGTAATATACTACATAAACATGAATTATCAAGAAGGTTAGGTAAATAGGTTATAGAATTAAATGAGTATGAAATATCTACCTAGAACAATAATAAAATCTCAAGTACTGGCAGATTTCGTGGATGATTTTAGCCAAGGGATGCAACTAGAAGCTGAAAAAGAAGTTCAGGTACTTAATGGAGCAAATCCAGGAATATGGACTTTATTCACCGATTGATCGTCTAACATTAAAGGTGCAGGGTTAGGAATTGTTTTAGTACCACCTAAGGGTGAAATTAGGCAGGCTATTTAATGTCACTCCGTAACTAATAATGAAGCGGAGTATGAAGCTCTGATTGCAGGTTTAGAATTGGCACGAGAACTTGGGATAAGTCAGGTGGTGATCAAAAGTGATTCTCAGCTCGTGGTTAATCAAATGCTGGGGACTTATATAGCCAGGGAAGCAAGGATGCAACAATACTTGGAAAATGTAAGGGAACTAATAAAGCAGTTCCAGACTTGGAAGGTCATCTAGATACCAAGGGATGATAATGTTGAAGCTGACGCCTTAACAAACCTTGCATCCGCAGCTGATATAACAAACGATGCCAACGCCTCGATTATACATTTGTTTCACTCAATTCTCGAACCTAATAAGAATGAGGTAAATATTAATAATTTAACTTGGGATTGGAGAAATAAAATTGTTGCTTTTTTACAGTATGGTACCGTGCCTGATGACAAGAAAAAATCATATGCTCTTCGGAAAAAGGCAGCTCGTTACTGTTTAAAGCAAGGTAACCTTTATAGAAAAATGTTTGGTGGCCCTTTAGCAAGATGCCTCGGACCTTCTCAAACGGAGCATGTAATGAGGGAAATACATGAAGGGCATTGTGGAAACCACGCAGGAAAAATATCATGGTAAGAACTTTGATCAGGGCAGGATATTACTGGCCCAAAATGGAAGAGGAAGCAGAAAATTTCGTAGCTAAATGTGATAAATGCCAGAGGCACGGTAATAATATGCACCGACCTGCCGAATTATTACATCAGGTTATTGCACCATGGTCATTTATGAAATGGGAGATGGATATAGTAGGGCCATTGCCTCAAGCTAAATGACAGGTGAAATTTTTACTCGTACTTACTGATTATTTTACTAAATGGGTAGAGGCAGGTGCATTTAAACAGGTACGAGAAAAAGAAGTCAAGGACTTCATTTGGCGTAATATCATTTGTCGGTTCGGTGTACCAAAAGAAATTGTATGTGATAATGGTCCTCAATTTATCGGAGCTCAGGTCACGTAATTTTTCATCAACACCATACCATCCAGCAGGGAATGGACAAGCGGAATCAACAAACAAAGTTATCATTAATAATTTAAAGAAGCGATTGGACGAATCAAATGGTAATTGGCCTGAAGTGTTACCTGGAGTTTTGTGGGCATATCGTATAACCACGAAAAGAAGTACAGGTGAAACACCTTTTTCTTTGGTTTACGAGGCTGAGGCACTAATCCCAGTTGAGATAGGAGAGCCAAGCACGAGATTTTCACAAGCAACGCAAGAGTCCAATGATGTAGAGATGCGGGTCAATTTAGATCTATTGGAAGGCAGGAGAGAGGCTGGTTAATAAGAATGTCCGCACAAAAGCAAGTCATCGAACGATATTACAACAGGAAAGCACGTTTGCGATACTTCAAAATCGGGGACTTCGTGCTTAAAAAGATTTTTCAATCTACAAAGGCAGCCAACGCGGGTAAACTAAGTCCAACTTGGGAAGGACCCTATAGAATTCATGATATTGCAGGAAAATGAGCATATGAGTTGGAGACTATGGACGAGAAGATACTTCCTTCGCATTGGAATGCAGTTTATTTGAAGAGATATTACTTCTAAGAGAACACAAACGGTCAGGTATCATTGTGTTATATTTTATCTTTTGAATTATTAAAAATTTAACTAATGATTTTAGATGATAGGCAAAACGCTTACCCGTACTAAATGATGAGTCACGGCCTGTAAGGCAAAAATGGAATACACTAAAATTCCTGGCCTCAGGTTACAATTAATCTGATAGAAACAACACGGGTAAAGCAGTATTCATCTATAATCATACCCCCAAGTCCCGTACATATTTCCTTTTCAGGAAAGGGATCAGGAAAAGGAAACTATCAAGTGCTCGAGGCTTCATACTTCAACACTCAAACACTTGGGGGACTACATAATATATACAACCAAGTGTATGTAAAAGGCAAACAAGATTGAGGAAAAATCAAGCCTAAGAAGAATTAAATACGGAGTGGAAGTTAACAAGTCAGGGCATTCATAATAGTGTTCTTTCCTATGAGAACAATGGAGTCACCTCTCAAACCATTCCTAATGTTATGGAGCTAAAGGGAATTCATTGTACTTCATAAATAGCTAGGGTAATGACTATGTACTAAAACGGTTTATAAGAAAAAACCCTGTATCTATTGTTCTCTTTTTGTAAATCTGTTACAAGAAAAATAATTACGAGAAAGTTATAGATGTAATTCAAATACATGTAAAAAAATGATTCACGACTTGTCAAAGTTCAGAAATAGAAACTTGTACAAGTTACTTCGGATAAAGATGTGTGTTCCTGTTTCTTGTATCGTATAAAAAATACCATTATGAAGTTGAGACGTCTTCTTCATCAAGTGTCAAAATATAAAAAGGGCCCTCTTTTACGAAACTCATGTCATTTAACCACGAGGATAATGAAAGCATTTTCAGAAAATAAAAGTGTAATTTATTCTTTAAGTCCTTAAAATAAAAGGCATGAATAGAACAGATGAAGGTTTAAAGACGAACTTCTTAATATTTTAAAACTAAAGACCAAGTATAAAACTTGGTCATCGAAATTGTTCATACAAAAAATGCCCCTTAAACAAAGCTTGGGGACTTAAACTCTTAAGTTTCTAGCAAGGAGTTTAATTACAAAAGTTGTCACAAGAACCCAAAAACTTTGAGCATGGATTTCCAGACTGGCACCTGCAAAAAAGGAAATTTCATATTACAAAAATTCTTTAAGAAGGGAGAATTGAATAGGGATCATCAATGGGCTCAAATGCAATTGCAGCATCAGTAGCTAAAGATTGATCTTCGGCCACAGTAGTGTCAGCATCCATGAGCAAGATTTCAGCGTGACTAACAGCAATAGGTGTGGATGAACTTAAGGAAACTGCAACACTCTTGGCAATCTCAGCAGACACGGGAACTTCATCTACGGGAGTTTCGACCAAAGTAGTCTCACTTGAAGAAATCTCAACCAAAGGAGTTTCGGTTACGAGAGGACCAGTCTCAGGAGATGAAAAATCTTGTGGCTGCTATGTTCGCTCAATGGCTTCATTCACCTTAGCCAATTCGGAATCAAGGTTGAAATTTTTTTGGCTCATCTCTACTAAGGTGTCACGACGAGTCTTTAGAAAAGTCCAACTCACCTCAATATTGGTTGACTCCTCGATAAGTTCAAAATCTTTCTCCCAGGCAGTAACCTCACTCTTAAGTTCCTCATTCTTAAGTAAAATTGAATCATAAGATGATTGTAGTGAGGTGTGAGAATTTTCCAAAGCATGGATCTTGTCTGCAGAGGCTCGCAATTCTTCTAGTGCTCAAGAAAGCTCTTGAACTACCTCTCTTGCATGCATCTCCTTTTGAGTCAACAAAGCTTTTAGAGCTCTATTCTCTTCAGTGACCTTGGATAACTGCTCCAATAAAGAATATTCAAGAAGCTCTTTTCCTTCTTAGATTGGTCTGAAGCAGCCCTTATCATTACCAATTTAGAGGTTAGAGTTTGAACCTGTTTCTCCAAAGAACTTTTTCTTTCCTCTAAATTTCCATATCAATCTGTGAGCTTTCGAACTGGCCTTTCCAATTGTTGGCCTCCAATTGAGAGCCTTAGGCAGCTTATTCTGTGTCATGAGTAGCCTTCTCTAGGTCACGAGCCAATTTCTCTAAGAGAGGGATTCGATTCATAAGTTCAGTACCGATGAGGTTGGCCTGCTCAAACGAATAAAAGAGAGGAGATAAGGTTAAATCTCCTAAAGCAAAAAGTCTTGGTAAAGCAGAAAAATAAGGAATAACTTCAGTACCAATGAGGTTGGCATGTACAATGTCATTCAAGGGAGTCATGTTGCTGTGACTCTCAAGTTTAGCTTTCTCAATAGGGTCGATCAGAGGTTCAATCCATATGCCAGCTTGCCTAGACTTCCTCAAAAGGCTGTTGTTAGCAGGAACTTCAATAGTCACACTCCTCATAACAGAATTTCTACTTGAGGAACCCACTTATGTGTGATGAACTATGGGAGGAGGGATTATTGAAGGAGGGGCAGTAGAGGAAGGTATGGAAGTAATAGATGAGGGAGGCAAAGAAACAATTACAGGAACGGTAGAAGTAGAAGAAGACAGAGGGAGCTCATTTAGAACCGGTCTTAAAGGGCCACAACTAAAACCATTGATAAAAAGATGATTTATGGAATCAAGGGTGTCAGACAGAGGAGAGATATCATCATCAGGAATGATCACTTGAGTAACAACAGGCTCGGAAAGAGGCAGGGTAGGAGAGACATCAGCCTCATCTTCAGAGACAATACGTCTCCTAGCTCGTGGTTTCGTTATCAGAGAACCCTCACCCTCTCCTTCAGAATCATCTTCTAAGATCGATTTTCTTTTCTCATATCTCAGAGCTGTCACACCTCTTTTTTCCCCACACAATCCTATTATGACCAGGTTGAGTTAGAAGAGTTTTTCCAATTAAAGTGATATTTTGAAAAAGGATTATTTATTATTTAGAGTCGCCACTTGGAATTGAGTTTTGGTGTTCCAAGTCACCTTTTATTTGAATCCCCTTTCAAAAGGAAGGTTTGACTCTTATTTATGATCTGCGAAAATAGAAGACTGAGTAAGGAATTCTGTTGACCGAGGGGAAGGTGTAAGGCACCCCTCGAGTCCCGTGGTTCTAGCACGGTCGCTTTTATTGACTAATGTAAGGCTTAAATCAGTTATTGACTATTTTTGTATTTTTATTGATATGCTTTGCCTATTACAACTTAATTAATTATTGTATTTTTATTAATTGTATTCACCAAGATACGGAACGCACACAAGGTACTTCCTTGAAATTAAATGTTAAACCAAGACACGGAATGTACACATGACTATAACATGATTATTTTAAATCTAAAGGCATCGAGACGCGGAATGCGCACATGATTCCTATTATTTAAGCATATCAATCCAAGGTTCGGGTTTGAAAATATGGATTAATATTTAAAGTATATCTAAAAATTTCTAGTGCTTTAGATAATTTTATTTATTTGTCTTTTTAGATTCGAGATATATATTTATATATTTATTAAAATAATTTTACCAAAGTTGCATGAACGTATACCTTGGTTTTAATTTTGGAACCCGAAATTATGTCATCCGAAGGTGTACATAACGCGATAATAAATTCAAAATGCGTATAAAGGTTTGCCTACCCATGTGTGGTCGGCTTAAATATGCTACTAGAAGGTAATATGATAAACAAAACTAATACAAACAAAGATTATTTCATGCTCATTTCTTTTAACCACCTGGACCAAACAACCATTCAAATAATTCAGTCCAAATATCCACACATACAAAGATAGCACTCAACGCATAGAAGAAAAGAAAAATATAACAATTGGCGTAAATATAAGGAAAAATAACACTAAGAAGTGGTAGATCATGACAAAAGCTTTCTAATGTTTAGCTTAACCAATCTCCCCATTCTCGCTTGCGCCCCTTACTGTTTCTTAGTAACGCATCATTTGCATGGACTTTTCTTTACTTATAAAATAATTGATATTATGAGACAATTGTTCGTTAGCACAAAAGCACCGTTTTTAGTCACGAGCATATGAAAATGAGAGCTTCAGGATGTAAGTTTGAAGGCAAACTTCAACTTTCATCCATAAAATCAAACACGGGAGTAAGATACTTACAAGGGATGGTATACAATTTACGCAGGCAACTAAATTGACTTTTAGGGTGAGTATTCTATCATATTCAAGCTTTAAAGTGAACATCAACAAATCCTTTAATAACAGAGATAAGCAAAAACTACTCTAATACTATTAATAGGCTTACATTAAATAGGACTCAACTCGACTAAATCTTAACAAGGATGCATAATATGTTTCTTGAACATTAAACGGGCCAACATAGACAACAGGAAACAAGAACATCTTCAGCATATAAATTTTGACAAAAGCGACTCGAATATACATTTTGTTTCACACTCCATTTCAAACAGACATATAAAACACACATTCAAAATTGCCAACAAGAAGTATCACTGATTCATAATTCTAGCAACAATCAAATTTCAGAAACTTAGAAAGATGGAGCCAAGCCAACCACAGATATAACTTCAAAATAAAACTGAAAAAAAATGACACTCAAAATGTATAGAAATCGTATTGCGACGTCGAAGGTTCAACTCAAATCAATTCCAAATCAGTTGCATCCAAACGAGCTTTCAAACACATTTTAAGCTAACTAAATTCCGGCTCTTATCACACTTGGATCAACACCAAAATAAACAGTAAAAGGGAAAGAGATAGACCTTGAAAAATGACTTTGAATTAATACAACTCCAGCAAATTATAGTAGCTGAAAAGAACCAATCACTGCATCCAGAAATCAACTCGAACGGAATCTCGAATGTGAACTCGACTCAACCTCGGCTCAAACGGAATCCCCAAAACTTTCTGCCCAATTTTCTTCTCCTGCCTCCCTCCGTTTTTTTAATAAAAAGATCAGAGTAAATTTGATGCCTTCCTTTTCTTTTCGTTCTTTCTTCTTTTTCTATCTTTTTTTTTGTTTCTTCCTTTTTGCTTCCTTTTTTTCTTATGTTCTTTTTCTTCAGTCTCTTTCTTTTGCTGCTTTTTGTTTTTCTACGTTTTTTTTTTGTTTTTTTACGTTTTTCTTCTCCTCTTTGCTCTCTTCCTTCCAAGAGTGTCCTCATACATATAGATGTGTTGAGGGAGTTAGAGTTGGAGTTGGAGTGGGAGAATGGGGTTGAGAAGATCATGGTGAGTTGTTAGGATAATCTTTTTTTGAATCTTTCAAAATTTATCCCTTTTTTGTTATATTATTTATTTTTTGTTTTATTTATTTATTTATTTTTATTATTTTTTTTGCTTTTCGTTAATTTGCTGAGTTAGTTTTCTTATTTATTTTATTTTTTATTTAATAACTTATTCTTTATTAATGAAGAAATTAGAAAGTAAAATGCACAGTTAAAAATATTAGTTAGCTACCTTATACTTAAATATTATATACATAAGAAAATTAAATATGTACATTATAGTTTAAATTATACTAAAAAAAATACTAAAGCTAACTTATTTATTATAATTCGAATTAAAAGAAACCATATATATATATATATATACACACACACCCTAAGAATGTTATTATTTTTGTATTTTTTTATTAAGATTAGACCTTAAAGAGATATTTATACTAAAATAGTATAGAATTTGGGTGTAGTAAAAAATTAGTTGTTCACAAGAGCTATATCCTGATCCGCAGATCCCAAGAATATATCTTGCTCACTAGATGCCAAAAGAGCCTCGGAAATAACTCCTCGAATGGCAAAACCTAAGAAAAAGAAGGTTAAAATCCATGACAACGAGGATAGTTAAATATAGGTAAAGTAAAAGACAAGAATTCTAACCACGAGTTTTTGGTTTCCAACCATAATGATTGGAAAAGGTTTTCCACGTTCTACCTTCCATTAGTGCAACTTTCAATAACTTTTCTACCCAACCACAAATATTGGATACAGATTCAACAATACCCATGGTTGCTGAGAAGAAAAAGAAGCAAGATAAAAATAAGTAAAGTTGAAAATAAAAGGCACGGACGTATTTAATACTTACGTGTAAAATTCCACTTTTCTGGGAAATGGATGTTCTTTTCACCAACTAAACCCACAGTGGGAGCAGCAACATACCGAGCATACCAACCATGATCTTTATTGTCTTCAGGACTCACCAAGACCCTTTTACTCCTAGTTGCTAAACTAAATACACTATTTCGGAAAAACCTAGGGGAATGAAGGTGAATTAAGTGAGGGAAAGTAAATTCCACATCTGCTCTATTAGCAAGATGCCTCAACCAGGTAATAACTCGCCACACTATTGGTCCAATTTGACCCAAGCACACGTCAAAAAAATGACAGAAGTCTAGAATGACCGGGTCAATGACCGGTTTAAACCCTAGAGTGAAAGGGTAGGTGTAAACAAAGGAATAACCTATTAAGTAAGAGGTAATTCATTGATTTGGATTAGGGATAATAATAGGAAAATCTTCGGCCCAATGACATTCTTTTCGAACTACGGGTGCTAAAACACTTGCGATTTGAGTGGGATAGGGATCAGCACGGTTTAACGAAGCAACTTGGGTTTTTAGAGACTCTCTATCGTGATAAAAAGAAAATTCAGTGGGGATTATTTTATCTACCAAGGGTTCACGCAGTAATTCAGAAGAGTCCCTATTTCGAGAGGAGCTTCTTTGAGAGTGCGAACCCCTGGCCCCAGAAGAAGGGCCAGAACTAGAAGGGGAGTTGAAGTGCTACCACGAATAGAACCTAGGTTGCGTAATCTACCTCCTCTTTTATGCCTTATTGGAGCATTAAGGAAGTTATTCAGAATGGGAGTTTTTCTGGGGTTAAAACTCGATGAAGCCATGGATGCAAATGTTGACGCAAAATAAGAAATAATTCGAAAGGTAAAAGTGTTCAATACGCTTTATGAAGAATAAGACAAAAAGAGGGGCTATATTTATATTATTGGGAAAAGTACGATGATGAAGGAACCGCAATGATGATAACTGCGTAACGACCCGGCCGGTCATTTTTGGAATTTATGCCCCGATCCCCCATTAACTGTTTTTCCTAAGTTTTTTGCTATTGTGGTTTGCCAGGATGTTCGGTATTAGGATTCGGAGTATTTTGGGATACTTAGCCCTTAAATGAGAGCTTAAGAGTTAAAAAATGATCCGTATTCAGAACAGTGTGAAGACGACCTTGGAATGGAAATCTGATGGTTCTGTTAGCTCCGTTAGGTGATTTCGGGGTTAGGAGCGTATTCGGAATGTATTTTGGAAGTCTGTAGCTCATTTAGGCTTGAAATGCCAAAGTTTGAATTTTTGAAGTTTTCGGTCCGATAGTGAGTTTTTGATCTCCTCTTAATTTCATCCGTCAATTTCAGATTTTTTTATGAAAAATGGGTAGAACTTCATAGGCCATGTTATTTAGTTTTGAGGGGGTAATTGACCTCCGATTTGAGAGATTTTTATATGGTTAGACTCGTGAGAGTACGAGGGTTATGAAAATATGAAAATTATCCGATTCCGAGACATTATCCTGAGGGGCATTTTGGTCATTTTTCCTAATTTCGCGCTTTAGCTTTGAATTAAATAGTATAATCATTTGCTTGATATGTTATTTACAATGTGTGATTTAATTGAATAGATTTGGGCCATTTGGAGTCAAGAACTCGTGGCAAGAACGTGGTTGCTAGTTGATTTTAGCCGGTTTGAGGTAAGTATCTTGCCTAACCTTGTGTGGGGACTTCCCCTTAGGATCTGAGTCTTCTTTGTTGGTTGTATTCCTTGTACGCAAGGTGACGAGTGCGTGCTCGGATTTATTTATGGAAAATTTGTCCCTTTTAGGTTCTTAGATCCTAGAAATCATCGAATATGGAGTTGTTCTTGATACAATTGAGTTACCTGTTATTAGTTTCACTTCTACATGACTTACTTAGAATTTATTTGCCCCTTTTGGTTTACTCTTGTTGCCTACTTGGCCTTTACTTGTTTAACCGAAGACATTTACCTTATCTAGTCATGTTATCCTTCCTAATTGCTTGTTTTAAAATTAGAAATTATTATTCCTATCTCTCATGTAATTAATTGGGCCTAATTAAAAGGAAGTTAGATATCCTATGTTTAGTTGATATTTTCCTTATTTGATACTTATGTGACTTATGTTAACTCCTTCATTGTTGAATTACGTATTATGGAATCGTTGCCGCGTAGTATTTCCTCCCTTGTTGAGTTGTTCTTATTGCGCTTAGTATTTCCCTGTTACGATTATTACTTGGTAGTTAGTTGTACCGTCTTCCGGTGAACGAAATTTCTTGTGCTGATTTCTCTTGCTTGTTCCTGTATATATATGTTGTCATTATTATGTTGTACTTGATATTGTGATGCACGAGGTTTCTGTCGTGCGGTTGTTGATACCGTGAAGCACGAGGTTTCTGCCATGCGAGTGTTGATATTATAATGCACGAGGTTTCTGCCGTGCGGTTGTTGATATTGTGATGCACGAGGTTTCTGCCGTGCGAGTGTTGATATTATAATGCACGAGGTTTCTGCCGTGCAGTTTTTGATATTGTGATGCACGAGGTTTCTGCCGTGCAGTTGTTGATATTGTGATGCACGAGGTCTTTGTCATGCTATTGTTGTTATTGATGTTTTTCACATGCGGCGTAATAAGGCGGGATATGTTTTATGCTTATATGTGGGTTGCGCATGTGGTGGAATAAGGTGGGACATTGTTATGCACGTGTGGCGAAATAAGGCGGAGCCTATTATATCATTTATTGCATACGTGGCAAAATAAGGTGGGCTATGTCGAGGATTGATTGGATAGAGTTGTGACGGCCTGTGGAGGCATTCCTATTTATTTTATATTGTATATTGTGATTGTGGGTTGTTTACCTGTGTGAGCGCTATCGCTTAGGAGTTGTGAAGAAATATCATAAGCGCAGTCCATTCTCCTTTTTCCTTTTTCTTTTTTTTATGTTCGCTAGCTGGTAGAATTTTGCTAGAAACACTTGCACAAGCATACACGTAGCTGAACACTCCTATTAGAGGTGAATTCCTCCTGACATTTTCCTAAGGGTGGTGGCACGCCTCGCTTATCCATTATATTTTTGGAGAGTGGCCCTAGTTAGCCAGTTAGTTGTCGGTATGACCATGAGATTGATGGGACACAGGTTGCCAATTGTTAGATTTCAGATGCTAGTTCTTCGCGAATTATGGTTAGTTAGAGACTTGGTGAAATTGTGGAAAGAATGGGATAAGACCTTCTGTGAACATCTTTGTATGATAAGAATTATTTTACTTATGTCTTTTCTCTGTTGTGTTGTGACCTTAGGATTTTGGTTGTGATTTTACCATTGTTTTGCATCATCGTTTATTATATTCTTGTTGATAATTGTTGTATTTACCCTTATTGTGAAGTGTAGCATTTTTGGTCGTTCACGCATTCTTTACACATTCATATGTCATTACCATTGTTCCTATGATTATACTGTTATTGACCTGTAGGTGTCATGACTGTTCCTCGTCATTACTCCATCGAGGTTAGTCTTGATACTTACTGGGCACCGCCGTGGTATGCTCATGCTATTCTTCTGCACATTTTTGTTATGTAGATACAGGTACTCCCGTTCAGTTTTGTCAGCCTTGGAAGGAGGCATATCGGTAGAGACTTCAAGGTATATCTGCTACGTCCGTAGACCGAGGAGTCCCTTTCCAGCTTTCTGTAAAAAGTATAGTTCTTTTAGTATTTCTCCTTTGTATAGATATTCTTGAGTCAGAGCCTCTTATGTATCCCCTTAGCTTGTGATTTGTGAGTTTTCGGGTTTTGGGAAATGTTGTTAGCTTCGAGAATTGTTATGGTATGTGCCAAGCGGCACCTTAAGCCCCATTTTTATTTTACTAATTTAGTTTATTTTACTTTCTTCCGCAATTATGGTCATCTTCCGCATTGTTAGGCTTACCTAGTCGTAGGGACTAGGTTCCATTACGACATGTTCATGGAGGGTGAACTGTGGTCGTGACAAGTTAGTATTAGAGCTCTAGGTTCATAGGAGTCACATATCACAAGCCAGTTTATTAGTGTCTCGTGGATCGGTACGGAGACGTCTGTACTTATCTGCGAGAGGCTATGTAACTGTTAGGAAAATTTCACTTCATTTGATTTCCCTGTCGTGCGAGATTTTGACATCCACAATCCTAAACCTCTGTCTTCTACTCTCTCACAGATGATGATGACACGTACTACTCGAGGCAATCAGACACCCGCGCCCCCTGCTGCAGTCGTTGAAGGTCGGGTCCGGGGTAGAGTTCGAGGATGCGCACGAGGTGCACTGAGAGCGCCTGCGCGAGCTGCCGCCGAGGTACCACCATCAGATCCATCCGGAGTCCAGGCACCTGACACGCCCACTGCTACTACTACCCCAGCCATTCAGGAGACTTTGGCACAGTTCATGAGTATGTACACCACTTTGGCTCAGACAGGATTGCTTCCCCTTGCTGCAGCCACATCCCAGGCCGGGGGAGGAGCACAAACTCCCACCGCCTGCGCTCTGGAGCAGTGAGCGCATGTTGAGCAGGTTCCAGAGATTATTCCTATACCACCTGCGGCACCAGTTTAGCCCGAGGGTATGGCAGCGGCTTCCGAGCAGGAGCAGATGAGACTAGAGAGGTTCAAGAAGTATGATCCTCCGGTGTTCAGTGGATTAGCATTAGACGATGCCTTGGGGTTTCTTGATGAGTGTTACCGTAGTCTCCGTACTATGGGTATCTCTAGATCGAGCAAGGTTTCCTTCACTACTTTTCAGCTTCGAGGAGCCGCCTATGATTGGTGGCGCACCTATGAGTTAGACAGTCCAGACGAGGCAACTTCACTGACTTAGACTCAATTTTCAGATATGTTTTTGAGAGAGTTTGTTCCTCAGAGCCTCAGGGATGCATGGCACGCAGAGTTTGAGCATTTGCGCCAGGGTGCTATGACCGTCTCGGAGTATGCTGTCTGTTACACTAGCTTGGCTAGACATGCCTCAGCATTGGTCTCTACTGTTCGCGAGAAGGTTCGCCGGTTCATTTAGGGGCTTATTCCTAGCATCAGGTCCAATATGACCCGTGAGTTGGAGATGGACATTCCATATCAGCAGGTGGTGAACATTGCTAGGCGGATAGAGGGTATGCATGAGAGAGAGAGAGAGAGAGAGAGAGAGAGAGAGAGAGAAAGAGAGGGCAGGCAGGGTCAGGAGAGAGAGAGCAGACGATATCAAGAGGGAGAGTTTGAGGAGGCGAGGAGTCCTTGTAGACCGAGGAGATATACAGGTCCTTATTTTGGAGGCAGGGTGCGTCATGGTAGAGGTTTTGCGGGCCAGCCAGTTCAGTTCACATTTCAGACTCAGCATGGTAATTCGGGTGATCATGGGTCACGGAGTACCCGTACCGCGCAGTTTCCATCGCCTCGTCAGCAGAGGGGGTGTTTTGAGTGTGGAAATACTAGCCACATGGTGAGAGATTGTCCCAGACTTCAGACCGGTATGTCCCAGCGAGGTATTCAGGCAGGTAGAGGGAACCTAAGAGGGGGAGGCCCGGCTCGTTGATGTGTTTCATGTAGTAGTCTTGAGGCCGGTGCGCCAGTTGAATATAATTCAGGTACGGATTCGGTTTATTATTGAGGGAGTACTATCCGTGGATCTACACAGCTCTGCTTATCGGGGTGAGCTCCCTTATTTGTTGATCCTAGTGTGGGTGCATTTCATGATTTGCACTAAATTTGCGTGATTATCCTGTTGGAAGGTTCCATGAGTAATAGCCGTGTCTATTGTCTGTTTGTCTATTTCTAGCTTTTGTCGAGAGCTACGAGGCTAGTAGTAAATTCCTGTTGTTTGTTTTGGTAGGTTTGATGTCACTTTTGAGTATTTTTGCTTACGAGTTGTGATTTTTCTATGCTCCACCAGTGTGGGAGTCAGGGTGTGTTGTAAATTAGAGACATGATTGATCCAGTGAGAGCTTCTAGATGGGTTAGTATGAGCCCTACTTGTGATTCAGTGATTGAGGGCGGGACCCTCGTGGCTTCATGTGTTTTGATATGTTGAGACCGGGTTGTGTGCTGCGGTGAGAGTTATATCAGTATAAGATCCTTGTGAGTATTTCATATGCTTTCATTCTTTCTTGATAGATGTCTTTGTTGATTGTGTTTTAGAAGAATTGTGCTAGTTTGATTTGCTTTTTAGTTCCCTTATGTGTTTCCTTTCTCATACTCAGTCATTTCTGTTCTATGCTTCTTGAGTTTAGCTTGTGGGGTGTGTACCTATTGGTGTTGGCTGAGATTTGGTTAATCGGGTGTTCTGTCATGTGATTTTCATGGTTATTGTATCAACGCCAGTGTTGTGGAGGTTGGGAAAAGAGTTCTATTGAATATGAAGCTTATGGCCGGTACGGGTTTGATCTCAGGCAGGTATTGCTACCAGAAATGTGGTTATGGGCCTATGTGTGAGGAGTCATGTTGTGTGGTTGTACTCTGTGTGTGTTGACGTGTTCTGAAATGGTTGGTTGAGACTGATATAGGATATGGATTTAGGATCGGGTCTTTTGAAAATAGATGGAAGGTGAGAATTCGGGCTTGATGGCTTACTGATATTGCTAGGAAGGTTGAATTTCAATTGAGATGGTGTAGTCATGCTTATGTGAATTGGGGTGATGTGGGATCACCTGCGGGTGCATGTGGGAAGTGTGCACTAAGTGACTTGAAGACCTCAGGTATGTTCTCTATGCTCGTTCGAAGACGAACGAATGTTTAAGTGTGGGAGGATGTAATGACCCGGCCGGTCATTTTTGGAATTTACGCCCCGATCCCCCATTAACTGCTTTCCCTAAGTTCATTTCTACTATTGTGGTTTGCCGGGACGTTCGGTATTAGGATTCGGAGTATTTTGGGACACTTAGTCCCTAAATGAGAGCTTAAGAGTTGAAAAATGGTCCGTATTCGGAACAGTGTGAAGACGACCTTGGAATCAAAATCTGATGGTTCTGTTAGCTCCGTTAGGTGATTTCGGGTTTGGGAGCATGTTCGAAATGTATTTTGGAAGTCTGTAGCTCATTTAGGCTTGAAATGCCGAAGTTAGAATTTTTGAAGTTTCCGGTCCGATAGTGAGTTTTTTATCCGAGGGTCGGATTGGAATTCCGGAAGTTGCAGTAGCTCCGTCATGTCATCTGGGATGTGTGTGCAAAATTTCAGGTCATCCGGACAAGGTTTGGATAGGTTTTTGATCGAAAGTGTGTTTTGTTAGAAATTAAAGTTCATAGGCTTGGATCTTGGCTTAAATCGTGTTTCTGGCGTTGTTTTTGGGTGATTTAAGGATTGGTACAAGTTTGAATGATGTTATGGGTTATGTCTGTAGGATTGGTTGAGGTCCACGGGGCCTCGGGTGTGTTTCGGATGCTTAACGGAGCAATTTCGGAACTTAGAGAGTTGCAGGTTTTCTGCTGTGTGTTGCAGACCCTTTTCTTCTCTGCGATCACATAAGCGTTCATGCGATCACATAGAGCCTTTTGTGCTGGGCCTCATTTTCCTTCAATGCGATCGCACTACCCTTTTTGCGATTGCATAGCCCTACCTCTCCATTCTCTGCGTTCGCAACCACCTCCCTGCGTTAGCACTGAGTAACCTGGGCTAGTGTCTCAGGCCCCAATTCCTTATACGCGATCGCGGAGCCTCTATTGCGATCGCATAGGTCCAGTCCCTTCTCTTCCACGATCGCAATCCCATCCCTGCGTTCGCATAGGCCATCCCTGTGTTTGAGAGATTTTTATATGGTTAGACTCGTGAGAGTATGAGGGTTCTGAAAATGTGAAAAATATTCGATTCCGAGACATTGTCCTGAGGGGCGTTTTGGTCATTTTGCCTAATTTTGCGCTTTAGCTTTGAATTAAATAGTAGAATTAGTTGCTTGAGATGTTATTTACAATGTGTTAGTTAATTGAATAGATTTGGGCCATTTGGAGTCAAGAACTCGTGGCAAGAACGTGGTTGCTAGTTGATTTTAGCCGGTTTGAAGTAAGTATCTTGCCTAACCTTGTGTGGGGGACTTCCCCTTAGGATTTGAGTCTTCTTTGTTGGTTGTATTCCTTGTACGCGAGGTGACGAGTGCGTGCTCAGATTTATTTGTGGAAAATTTGTCCCTTTTAGGTTCTTAGATCCTAGAAATCATCGAATATAGAGTTGTTCTTGATACAATTGAGTTACCTGTTATTAGTTTCACTTCTACATGACTTACTTAGAATTTATTTGCCCCTTTTGGTTTATTCTTGTTACCTACTTGGCCTTTACTTGTTTAACCGAAGACATTTACCTTATCTAGTCATGTTATCCTTCCTAATTGCTTGTCTTAAAATTAAAAATTATTATTCCTATCTCTCATGTAATTAATTGGGCCTAATTAAAAGGAAGTTAGATATCCTATGTTTAGTTGATATTTTCCTTATTTGATACTTATGTGACTTATGTTAACTCCTTCGTTGTTGAATTACGTATTATGGAATCGTTGCCGCGTAGTATTTCCTCCCTTGTTGAGTTGTTCTTATTGCGCTTAGTATTTCCCTGTTACGATTATTACTTGGTAGTTAGTTGTACCGTCTTTCGGTGAACGAAATTTCTTGTGCTGATTTCTCTTGCTTGTTCCTGTATATATATGTTGTCATTATTGTGTTGTACTTGATATTGTGATGCACGAGGTTTCTGCCGTGCGGTTGTTGATACCGTAAAGCACGAGGTTTCTGCCATGCGAGTGTTGATATTATAATGCACGAGGTTTCTGACGTGCAGTTGTTGATATTGTGATGCACGAGGTTTCTGCCGTGCGAGTGTTGATATTATAATGCACGAGGTTTCTGCCGTGCAGTTATTGATATTGTGATGCACGAGGTTTCTGCCGTGCGGTTGTTGATATTGTGATGCACGAGGTCTTTGTCGTGCTATTGTTGTTATTGATGTTTTGCACATGCGGCGTAATAAGGCGGGATATGTTTTATGCTTATATGTAGGTTGCGCATGTGGAGGAATAAGGTGGGACATTGTTATGCACGTGTGGCAAAATAAGGCGGAGCCTATTGTATCATTTATTGCACACGTGGCGAAATAAGGTGGGCTATGTCGGGGATTGATTGGATAGAGTTGTGACGGCCTGTGGAGGCATTCCTATTTATTTTATATTGTATATTGTGATTGTGGATCGTAAGCGCAGTCCGTTCTCTTTTTTCCTTTTTTTTTATGTTCGCTAGCTGGTAGAATTTTGCTAGAAACACTTGCACAAGCATACACGTAGCTGAACACTCCTATTAGAGGTGAATTCCTCCTGACCTTTTCCTAAGGGTGGTGTCACGCCTCGCTTATCCATTATATTTTGGGAGAATGGCCCTAGTTAGCCAGTTAGTTGTCGGTATGACCATGAGATTGATGGGACACAGGTTGCCAATTGTTAGATTTCAGATGCTAGTTCTTCGCGAATTATGGTTAGTTAGAGACTTGGTGAAATTATGGAAAGAATGGGATAAGACCTTCTGTGAACATCTTTGTATGATAGGAATTATTTTACTTGTTTCTTTTCTCTGCTGTGTTGTGACCTTAGGATTTTGGTTGTGATTTTACCGTTCTTTTGCATCATCGTTTATTATATTCTTGTTGATAATTATTATATTTACCCTTATTGTGAAGTGTAGCATTTTTGGTCATTCACGCATTCTTTACATATTCATATGTTATTACCATTGTTCCTATGATTATACTGTTATTGACCGGTAGGTGTCATGATTGTTCCTCGTCAATACTCCATCGAGGTTAGTCTTGATACTTACTGGGCACCGCCATAGTGTGCTCATGCTACTCTTCTGCACTTTTTTGTTGTGCAGATACAGGTACTCCCGTTCAGTTCTGTCAGCCTTGGAAGGAGGCGTATCGGTAGAGACTTCAAGGTATATCCGCTACGTCCGCAGACCGAGGAGTCCCTTTCCAGCTTTCTGTAAAAAAGTATAGTTCTTTCAGTATTTCTCCTTTGTATAGATATTCTTGAGTCAGAGCCTCTTATGTATCCCCTTAGCTTGTGATTTGTGAGTTTCCAGGTTTTGGGAAATGTTGTTAGCTTCGAGAATTGTTATGGTATGTGCCAAGCGGCACCTTAAGCACCATTTTTATTTTACTAATTTAGTTTATTTTACTTTCTTCCGCAATTATGGTCATCTTCCGCATCGTTAGGCTTACCTAGTCGTAGGGACTAGGTACCATCACGGCATGTTCATGGAGGGTGAACTGTGGTCGTGACAAACTGATACTTTGTAAAAAGTGAAGTCGAAAAGAAAGCTTAAAAAAGTGTTACAAAATAGTATAACCAATGAGAAAGCGACACGTGTCTAGTGCATTAAAAAGAAGTGACAGTTGAAGCGTCAACTTTGTCAGAGTATTAATGGTGACAAAAATTCTCCTTTAATGAATTCCACTTCCCAAATATTCAAACTGATGAATAAATAAAAAGTGGGGGGACTATCTGTATTGGGAAAAATTATATACATAAATAAATGGTGATGTGTCATGACACGTGGAGTAGGCAATAGTTATAATTGGTCTAAGAATTATAGACTGGCGCGAACAAAAAAGAGGTACGAGATAAAAGGACAACAAAAGAGGTATGAGATAAGAGGCTCAGCAGCCCCGTACCTATTTGAGGTCAATATACGAGTAACGGGAAGAATAATGAATCTGGCTAATGAGGAAAATGGAAATACAATATTTTAAGAGTAATAAATGCTGGAACCGTTATAAAATATTTGTATTCAGTATAATGATTATGTAACATAGCATTTAATATCATTAATTACTCATATTAGCCTCATTATGACTTAGATGTAATGGACATTCCTAAAGATTCTCAAAAGGACCTATAAAAGGAAAAATATGTAATCAATTGAGACACAAGTTACTATTGAAATACACTCTGATTTACTAGCTTACACATTTGAGTACTTCGAAATTATTTTCTTTGTTTACTTTTTTCGATTATCAGTAACCCGATTTTTCTAAATTCTAGCTTTGACTAAAAAGTCTATTTTTTGGATAAACAGAGATAAGGTCTGCGTACATACTATTTTCTTCACACTTCACTAATGAGATTTACTGGGTTGTTGTTGTTGTTGTTGTATGATATATCGAGAGAAATTATAAAATAGCCAGATTTACAAGTGGTCATTGAAAAATAGCCACATTTTCAAAAGTAATCGAAATTTAGCCATTTTTCATTAAAAGATAAATTTGAACGAAAAATACTATTCAAAATTCGAAAACATACTCCAGTATTATATAATTGAATTCCAATATAATATACTAGAACTTCGGTATAATATACTGGAACTCTAGTATTGTAACGTCTCGGCCGGTCGTTTTAAGAATTTACACCCCGGTCCCCTGTTAACTGCATTCCCCATGTTTGTTTCTGCTATTGTGAGTTGTCGGGAAGATTTATTTGGAATTTCGGAGAGTTTTGGGACACTTAGTCCCTAAATGAGAGTTTGAGTTTTAGAATTTGGACCATAGTCGGAGCAGTGTGAAGACAACCTTGGAATGGAATTTCGTTGGTTTCGTTAGCTCCGTTAGGTGGTTTTGGATTTAGGAGCGTGTTCAGATTGTGTTCTAGAGGTCCGTAGCTTATTTAGGCTTGAAATGCCGAAAGTTGAATTTTTGAAGTTTCCGGTTCGATAGTGAGATTTTGATATCAGGGTCGGAATAAAATTTTGGGAGTTGGAGTAGCTCTGTAGTGTTGAATGTGACATGTGTGCAAAATTTCAGGTCATTCAGAAAAGCTTTGATAGACTTTTTGATCGAAAGCGTAATTTGAGAGTTTTTGGAGTCCTTAGGCTTGAATCCGATGTTTCATTGGTGTTTTGATGTCGTTTTGAGCGTGTCGAAGGTTGGAACAAGTTTGAATGATGTTTTAGGATTGGTTGGCAAGTTTGGTTGAGGTCCTGGGAGCCTCGGGTGAGTTTCCGGTGCTTAACGGAATTGAATTGGAATTAGGAGAAATATGAAGTTGGATGAACCCGTCATGACTGCACCTGCGTGTACTTGACCGCAGGTGCTGCACCGCTGAAGCGGTTGAAGTACCGCATATGCGGTTTGAGGCGAAATGAGATTTGATCACAAATGCGGCCAAGGCACCGCAGAAGCGGTATCGCATCTGCGGAAAGGAAGTCGCAGGTGCGGAAAGTCCCCATTTAATGAAAAGTCACAGGTGCGACTTGGTATTCATAAAAGTGGGACCGTAGGTGCGTTCCCAGAGCAACATATGCGGTTTTACTGGCCAAAAAAGGGGGAAAATCGAGGGTCAAGTTCAAAACTTGGAAAAATCGATTTTGAGGTCGGTTGAGGGCGATTTTGGGAGGATTTTGAAGAGGAAATCAGTGGGTTACGATTTATAATCCCTTTCTAGTTGTATTCCTATAATCTAATCTTATTTTTGTCATTTAATTTCGGATTTGGGATGAAAATTTGAGAAAAAGTGGAGAAAAGTTCTTAGGCCTAATTTTGGGGTTTTGATCTGGATATTGACGTCGGATTGGAATAATTCTGGTATAAATGAACTCGTGAGAGCATGAGGATTCTGAATTTATAAATTTTACCCGATTCCGAGACGTGAGCCCGAGGGAAATTCTGGTCATTTTTTCTAATTTCGCGCATTAGCTTAGAATTAATTAGTTTAATTAGTTACTTGAAGTGTTATGCAATTGATTTGAATAGATTTGGGTCATTTGGAGTCGAGTACTCGTGACAAGAGAGTGATTTCGGGTTGATTTTGAGCCGGTTCGAGGTAAGTGGCTTGCCTAACATTGTGTGGGAAAACTCCCCTTAAAATTTAGTATTGGTGATATTTGAAATGCCTTGTACGTGAGGTGACGAGTGCGTACTTATGCTAATTGTTGAAAATTTATTTTCATTAAGTAACTATAATTGTGATTCATTTTCCTGTTTATACTACTTGTCATTCAAGCCTACTGTTAGCTTAGGGAAGCATGTCTAATTGACTTAATTGTTTTACTTGCTCAAACTGTTTTATTTGAATTTTGTGCAGCATGCTAGGTTAGAAATACTTTTTTTACCTTGGTATGAAATTGGTTTGAATTGAATTTTCTTCGTGTTGCTGCTGTGTGTTTACTTTGGGATTATGGATCGAGATTCCGGTAGATCCCCGGAGTACTATGAGTTGGAATACAGGACGATACCTGGGAGATCCATTGGACATTTATATTTGGGGGCTACAGGAGGGTATCCTGGTAGATCCCCAGTTTGCTGGATATTTACATTTGGGGGCTACAGGAGAGTATCCTGGTAGATCCTCGACTTGCTGGATATTTACATTTGGGGGCTACAGGACGATATCCTGGTAGATCCCGGGTTGCTACCTCTGTGTTAAGTTGTATTCTTTCTGTGATGTTTTCTCTGTGGTATTTGTTATTACTCTTATCATCATGTGTTACTTTATACTATTAGCATTTAATTATATTATCGTATTTTATTCTATTTTGCCTCGTTTTTCAGCTAAAAGCTGTAGGGCCCTGACCTTACTCGTCACTACTCGACCGAAGTTAGGCTTGGCACTTATCGAGTACCACTGTTGTGTACTTATGCCCTTCCTGCGCATATTTTTCATGTGCAGATCTAGGCACTTCGACTCAAACCTACTACCCTTGAGGTGAGGGATCCATCAGAGTCTTCGAGGTATGTCTGTCGCGTCCACATACCGATGAGCCCTTTTCCATTCTCTCTTATAGCATTAGCCCTTCTATATTTCTTTTGTTTAGACACTCTGGAGTTAATACACTGCAGTTATTCCACAACTTATGATTTCATGAGATTCCGGGTTTTGGGAGATGTAGTTTCAGTTAAGAGTTGTATTGTATATGCCGAGCGACATCTTTAAACCTTCACTATGTTTATTCCGCAAGTTTTTTTGTTTGTTTTATTTTACTATTTCTTTTTTCGCAATTTATCCTGCTTACCTAGTCGTAGAGACTAGGTGCCGTCACGATAGTTCATGGAGGGCGAACTGGGGTCGTGACAAGTATATACTGGAGTTCCAGTAAAAGTATATTGGAACTCCAGTATACCGGTCCAGTATAATATACTAGAGATCGGTGCTTCAATCTCCAATATATTATGCTGGAACTTTTCGCATGTTAGAGTTCCAGCATAATATGTTGGAAGTTTATACACAGGTGCACCGATCTCTAGTATATTATGCTTGAACTTTCCATGTTGCAGTAAAATAGTAACTATTTTTCAATGACTTTACAAGCTCTGGCTATTTTTGAACGACCAATCTGAAGCGGATTAGCCCATATATATATATATATATATATATATAGCTACTCCTTAGTTATGTGCACGTGACCGACGAGAGAATATAGTGTACAAGAATATATTCATGCAAGAAAATATTGTATAAAGTACTCTAAATTATAATAATAGATGCTAATTTTAAAAACCTAAAAAGTATATAAAAAATTACGGTAAAAAAACTCGTTTGATTAATTCCGCCACATAAATTAGGGCGGAGAGCATAAATTATTAGGAGCACCAAATGAGTTAGCGGGAAAACTTATTGATATATTTACACCAACTTAACAAACATATGAATTGTAATATGTCTAGTTATGTGCACGTGCCCGACAAGAGAATATAATATACAAATGCAAGAAAATATTGTAAAAAGTACTGTAAATCATAATAATAGATACTATTTTAAAGTACCTAACGGGTATATAAAAAATTGCGGTAAAAAACTTTTTTTATTCTCAAAATTTGAATTCCGTCACATAAATTGGAACGAAGGGAGTAAATTATTAGAGTATCAAATGAGTTAGGGGAAAACTTACTGATTTACACCAACTTAATCAACATATAAATTTTAATATGCGCTTAATACAATTTGTTACTACTGAATTAATTTTTGATACATATTTTAACGTTAATTTTATAGCCAATAATGATAAATAATGTGGTGTAAAAATTGAGTTTACGTTAAATTTTCTTAATACGTAAAAATGATAAATATTTTAACTTTAATTTTCTTGACCTGAAAAGTTATCTTATGTTTTAGAATTCAACTTTGCGTTTTTTAAGCCTTAAAATCTCTTTTTATCCTTTTCGATTTGCGTACGCAATTCGGGCGTATTTCCGAAAGTTTTTATGTTAAAAGTTGATGAAAATAAGAAATTTTGCCTAAAAACTTATTTGAGTTGACTTCGGGCAACAATTTTGGTTCCGGATTCGTATTTTGAGGATGTTGGTGGATCCGTATAGTAATTTGGGACTTGGGCGTATGCCCGTAATCAAAATCGGAAGTCCCTAGCACGAGATATTGGACTTAGTCGAAATTTGAAAGTTAAATACTTAACGAAATGGAGATTTGTTAAAGGTTTGACTTTTTGGATATGGGGTCTGTATTTTAATTTTGAAATCCGGTATAGGTCTAATACCTTATTTGTGACTTGTTTGTGAAATTTGGTGAAAAATAGAGTTGGTTTGTCATGATTCAGACGTCTGATTGAGAAAAATAAAAATTTTGGAGTGTTCTTGACAATTTCATTTGATTTGGTGCTAAATTTGTAGTTCTAGGTGTTATTTTGGAAATTTAATTGCGCGAGCAAATGCGTATGATATTTTAAGACTCGTGTGCATGTTTGATTTGGAGCCCCGAGGGCTCATGTGACTTTTAGATAGGCTATGGAATGAAATTTGGACTTAGAGATGTTGCTGGTGTTCCAGTTCTGGTGTTGGCCTCTGATCTCGCATTTGCGAGATCAGAGTTCGCATTTGGAGCATGACAACTTCTGTCACGATCCGGATTTATCCCACTATCGGGCGTCGTGATGGCGCCTACTAACGTAGCTAGGCCATCCAAACAATACAACATTTCTTTATCCACCCTCAACAACATACTATTCTAATAATAATTAAATAAATGCGGAAGACTTTAGTTTTTATCAAAATGATATAAAATGCGAAAGTTTCAAAATACACCTCTACCCAGTATCTGGTGTCACTACTCACGAACTACTAAGGAGTACGAAAAATATCAGTCTGAAAGAAAAATACAAATGAGTCTGTCTCGATGCAAATAAATAAACTGAAATATCATAGAAGAGACTCCGAGCCCGCAGACGTCAGCTAAGCTACCTGAGAGTCTCTGGACTGAAGGTCGGCTCCCGGTCTAGAACTGCTGCGGCG
>MU682473.1:72621-82651 GCA_026770625.1 Nicotiana glauca
TTCAGTGAGCTATAGTTTATGTCTACAGAGTCATGTTAAGTTTCCACTTACAATGGAGTACGATAGACTATTATCGTTGTTATGTAATAAAATGAGCGGTGAATCTTAAAATTAACCAGAAGATATTTGTATTCTGTGACTTTGCAAGGGATTGCTCGTTACGCTGAGTTTAACATCGAGGATAATGAAACTTTGAGAGATTTTTTGGGGACTTCAGATGAATACCGGAAACTTATTTTGATAAAAATAATGTACGTGAAGGTTGAAGATGTTCGCAATAATAAAGTTGCGCAAAGCAGGGATAATCCTCAATCATTGGGTGGTTATTCTGGAGCAGTTTTAGCCGAACAGGTTCCGGTTGAAAGAGTTTGGCCGGATCTAAACTTATCTCCACGGGCGAATGAGAAGCGAGGAAATAATTTCTCTCATACTTTACAGAATCCACAAGACGACTGGTAAACTTTAATTTTTCTTTGTGTTACGATATTTTTTTGTATTGAATTTGTATTAACACTCATATATTCCACAGGGGGTACCGTCCAGATATAAATTTTACAGGTTATGAATCCACTCCTAGTTGGAATATGCATAATTTTGGTGTGTTGGATCACTGTGGTCCATTCGGGAGTCATCACCAACATGATAATGTCCATCATAGAATGTCAACACATTACGACTTGTAAGTGAAATGATATAACAATATGTAAAGTATTTAATCAATTTGAGTAGCTTATTATTTTGTTGTTTGTACAGTAAAAACAAGCAACTTGATGGTCATGTACTCACCCAATTTCCCGTAGATAATGTATTTACTCAGGATTTGGTAGATGCGCGGAGTCAAAAAAATAATAGTGATTATGACAACAATTCTGATGAGTTTGGAGATGACGCACCCTTTCCCGATGTGGGTGATGATGAGGAGGAAGAGAATGCTGAACCTGATTTGACAAGGGAGTACGCTCCACCTCCCGTTAGACCAAGAGTGTACGAGCCCCACGTGCCATTTCATTCAAGGTATATTGCCTACCTTGATCATTTGTCAAGTATGCCAGACGTGGATGCCCTCACAAAGGATTTTGACGAAATTCGGGCAACAATGTGGGATGAGTCAAGATCAACAGTGCTGGCAAAATTTGATTACGTCCAACTATGCCTTCTAAAAAGGACAATACGGTCATTGCAAATATGATCCGGTTTACAAGTCCGGAGTCGAATCCCATAGAGAATTAACCTATCAATTACCTTTGTTGGAATCACTAAATTTTTTATAATCAACTTCATCAAAAGTTGTAAGCAATAGTTGATGGTATTTCTACTAACTAAGATTGAAAGTAAATAAATAAACAGCTGTAAACAAAATATGCTTGGGTTGTAAATAATAATGAGAAGGTTCTAAGGTAGTGATTTCCTCTACTGATGGAATCCCTTCCGGTTATGTTTCCTATAGATTCATCAAAATATCTCTATCAATTATGAGCACTCTTTTTATCGTAAATCTCTCCTGAGTAATCGCGATAATTTACTAGAAGCACTCTCCAGAGTTACGCTAGCCGACTTTGTTTGTTACAACTTACTTTAGATTACACCCAAGGCTTCGTTATCCCTAATCCCGCCTTTAAACCTGCAATTATAGATCCCTCGTATACTTTGGGAGTGGTGTTGTTCAATAATTACCTAAATATGTACTCTCTACCGAGTTATGCACACTAAATAGGCACAGTTAATTGAGGATCCTGTCAATTAACTACAATAAACATGTAATTGAACAAATACAGATTAACCGGCAAACTATATGAACATAATCAAGAAGTTCATCCTTTAATAGGTTCCATCAAAACCTTAGACTAAAGTATTTACCTACTCATAATAACTTGAAGATAAACTACGAAAATATTCATCATGTAAAATTGCAAGAAAAAGAAGAAATAAAGAACTATGATATTTTTGGGTGATCTCTCACACTTGTGTTTCTTGCCAAAGTACTCTCCAAAACAAATCTCCCTAATATGGCCGAATTCCTACTTTTTATAAGGTTTTACACCAAGTTTTCCCGATTTGACACTTTAGTCCCTGGCTTTTCCGCGTTCTGCCACGGTCCCACCACGGTTACGCCAGGACCGCGGCCAAATAGGTCCTCTGAATCTGCAGCTCTGCTCTGCCGCGGTCCTACCGCGGTTACGGTCTGACCGCGACAGGCTAAGTTCAACTCTACTTTTGTCTTTTCACTTGGTGCATTTCGTGGGCATTGTTTGATTGGCCTCCTTTTCTCCGTAATTGATCCCAAACTTGCTCCATTGACTTCTTTCGTTGGATATAGTCTGCAAAGCATGTAAAGCACTAATCAGAGCATTTGGTTATCACTTTTTACCATAAAGCTATACAAAAATGTGGTTCTTTAGGGTATAATTATAGTCTAATTCACATATTATCAATACCCCACACTTAAATCTTTGCACGTACTCGAGCACGTTGAACCACACTTCAAGGCCTATTTGTTAGATGCATTACCCTTTTTATGTCACACCTGCTATTATGACAGAACAACCTAAGCAGTGCAACAATCACACCTCAGATGAAGACTCTAATGCTATGCCACACTCATGCTTACTCTACGTACTCTAACAGAAGTGAAGACTTATTTTTTCTTCTTGAGTTAAATGCCATCACATCACATTTTTGAGAGAAGTTACACACACATGAAATCAAACAACAAGGAACTATAGAATAAATGAATTCACTCACTCTCAGCAAAGAACATTCATATGCCACACATATACACCATAAGCTTGCCCTTAGTGTAATACTCTACTAATCAAATTGTTCAGTCTAAGATCAATATGGCTTCATTTGGTTGTAATGTAGGCTACGGAACAGGTAGGATACATTTAGATATAAGAATGACTACACCTCCCTAAGCACTTTAATACATACATTTTAACATTTAAACCCCATACTTATGTCAAACAAAAATTCCACCTTCACATCAATGTAAATTACCCTATTTTTTTAAGCACATTTACGTCAAGAGCCACCACTTATCAAGGAATTTTTTTTCCACAACAATCCAACTATATTTTTTTTTTCAATTCAAGTGGCTCTTCCTTTTTTAAAACAGTGCACCTTTCTCCTTATTCAAATAGTTCCACTCGAAAGCCAAACCGACCACCCCACACTTTAACTTTTACAAGGTTCATAACAATTCAAGTGCTCACGAGAGTTGAAAAGGTTCAAATAGATGGTTAATTCAAACAAATGAATAAGACTTGTAATGTGGTTGCCAAAGAAAAAGGATTATAGGCTCAAAGAGGTTAACTATGGTAACATGTACAAGTGGATTCATGATTATACAGGCTACACAAAGAAATACCTAAATCATCTCTAAGACCAAACAATTACTATTTTGCTTTGCATACACACGGGGCAAGTTCTAGGTATCGCATGTAAGCGCAGAATACGTGTATAACCTCACACACACTTGGTATGTAACTCATTCCAAATTAGTTTGTCAACACATTCATGTGAGCATTCAAGTAAGACAAGGTGTACAAAACTAAGACATAAGATTAAGAGTCTACACCTGAGCCTAGACGTCGCATCCTCAAGTTCGTTTTAAGTATTTGCAGGTATGTGTGAGCACGTGATCTTTGCCTCGCTTAAACTATTCCTATAAAATTCTTAAAAATTGGGATTTTTCTTTATTATTTGAATTTTAGGGGATTAATTGCATGATGCTTGTTTGATTGCATTTTTGTGTGCATTATTAATTGATATAAGTCATAAAAATAAAAATAAAAATAAAAATAAAAATACAAAATAGCATACTTGCATTTAGAACCTCATTTAAACATTTTTATTAGTTAATTAACCTTACAAAAAATAAGAGAAAATAACAAAAAAGTCCTTTTGCATTGTCTTACTTTTAATTTTTGATTTTTCCTTAAGTTTTCTTTTTAAACTAGGATTTGTTTAATTTTTGAGAATTAATTAGTTTAATTTTAGAGTTAAATCAGGTCTTTTCTATTTTTAAGTTTGTGCTTAATAACATTTAAAAATTGAATAAGAAAAGGAAGAAAAGAAGAAAAACAAATAAAAAAATTGAGAATGAAAGGAATTTAAAAGATTAATTGGCTGATGTGTGTAGCTTGGGCCATTTCTAGTTCCAGCCCAAGTCAAACTCCTTAGAACCCGTTTCAATTCAGCCCAAACCTATAGCCAACCCGGTCCATCCCCCAGATCATAAAACGACGTCGTTTTGGGGTTAGGCAATTTGGGCCGTCGAGGATCTTTGATCCTACGGCTCAGAACTAAGTTAAGCTTAATATTTAAATGTCGGATAGGCCCCCTCCCTACCCCTCAATCGTCGCCCATTCTCTCCCTGTAACGCTGACGTAACACCTCCACTTCTCCACCGTCCTCCGCCGCCGGCCGGAAATCGCCTCCGCCGGCCGGAAATCGCCTCCGCCGGCGGCGATTCTCCGATGAACCCTAAAATTATACCACAAAATACTCCTCCACCTCCTCTTTCCATATCCGAATTTAGTTTCCCTCAAATCACAACCAAACTCCTCGAATATTAAATCAAAATTCTGGCCAAAACCTTAACTCATCCAAATCCAACCAAAATCACACCCTATAGTCTCATTGACCTCCTTATCCCGAATCTCAAACCAGAACCCTTCAAATCTAAGTGGAACCCCATGAATTTCAGATCTAGGGTTCGAAACTTTCAACCTGTTTTGGGAGTTTCAAGTGTTCAAGTGATTTTAATTAATGTTATATGTCTATTTTGGACAAAATAAATATATAACATTAATTGAAAATCAAATTCGAGGTTAGTCCAATTGAAGAACAAATAGGTAAGTTTCTTTTTGGTTTGATTATTTCCTTTTTATGCTTGATTCTGTTCTCATGAGTTTTGATTTTATTTTATTTTAATCTTTGTTTTGATTTTGTTCATGGTCGATTATGTTCTTGTGATTGTTTTGATTTTTAATTTAATTTTTGTTTTGATTTGGTTTATGGTTAATCCTGTTTTTGTGATTTCTGATTGTAGTTTAATTTTGTTTCGATGTATATTTTTTTTTTCAATTCAGTGTTTGTTTCTACTAGTACAGGCTTTAATTTTCTTTTAATCTTTTAGGCAATCTTGTTTAGTCAGTGTTTGATTTTTATTTTTTTTTATTTCAGTGTTTAGTTTAATAAGTAATTTCTTATTGTTGATGTTAGTTAGTTTTTATTAGTTTAGTTATTTGGATATACCTGAATTAGAATTCTTTGAGTTTAACTATAGTCAAAATCTGACTAGGGTAAAATGGGGCTGGGGTTTAGTTAGTATAGGTTAATAATTTCAGACTGAATGAAGGGTAGTATAAGAATTCCTAAATAGAGAATAATGTTGTAGATGAAATTAGAACTTCCTAGAATCTTCTAGAATAGGTTTTTAGTTGGGAATATCAGTAACTTAGTGTAGTAACTTGGGCAACAAGTCAAAACCTTAGGGACTAATTAGTAAAAACTGAAAAATAAACGAAGGGGCAAGGGGGTAAATGTAAAATCTGAAACTTCCCCTAGTCTTGCCTATAAAAGGCAGTCCCTACTACCTTGTTTCACAAGTTTGGGATCTGAATTTTGAATTTCAAATTCAAAAACCAAAACTGAAATCTGAGAGTTAGAAAATTAATTTTAGATCTTAGTTCTTCAAAAAATCCAAAAAAAAAAAACACAAAAACTCCAAAAATACTATTCCATTGAAGTCTCTTAGATCAATTTCGAGTTTCAGCTATTAATTTGAATTTCTAGCTTAGATAAGGATAAAAATGGTTATGTTTCTGGTTGCTGAATATTCGGAAATGGCCTGGGTTTAATTTCGAGTCTATTTGGGTTCAATCAAGTCTATTGTGGCTATTTTGTTGTGCTATTCCTTGGTCATTCAGTCCTGGGCTATTGTGATGCTGTTTTGAGTTTATCATTGATCCTGTGATGTTGATTTCAACTGTTGATTGTTGTTTGCCACTGGTGATTCCTTCTTCCTTTCATTTTGCCTCAATTCTAGGTATTGCTCCGGCCTTGCGTGATACTGTAAAATTGAGTCAGTTTGAATCAATATTGGAAGAGATGCTGGATATTAGTTTCTAGTTTAAGTTTAGACTAAACATTACATGATTTGTATTAGATTATATATTTTAAAGCGATTTGAACATTCTATTGTCTGTACCTAACTGGACTATATGGACTTTCCAGATTTGTATGATTTTGATTTTAGCTATGGTGTATTTAAATTAATATCTACCTAACAGTACTGATGTTTGATATCTAGATGAGCTATTCATTATGCACATGTTAAAAGTGAAACTCAGGATAATTAAATTGTTGTTAACCTTCAGATTTCGAATATTAAGGTTAGTTCATGTGTATTAACAGAAGTGTCTCACGTGTATTGATAGGATTAGTAGTTGAAACTCAAATGATCTGGATTTTTCAATAATTATGATAACTGGACTGTATTTCTTCTTTTATTTTAGAAATTATACAAAATAAGATGCTCAGTCGTATCAATCGTTACCATTGAATCTCGTTGAGTATTTAGGTCTTATTGAATTAGTATAGACTATGAACTCTCGTAATTCAAATATTCAACAGTGTGTTAATTCTGGGCGCTACTGTTTGTCTTCATGATTGTTTGCCTAAGATGCTCACTATTCAATTTTCATTAGCATGTTTTTAACCTTAGCTGAATTCCGTATGATTCAAGTGTTAGGTTATAAATTGAGCCTCATCGTGTTCATTGTTATTCCAGTAATTATAATAATACATGTTTATGTTAAAAAAGTAAATGTTTAATCATCAAAATCTGCACATGCAAATGTGATGACCTTTGTTAAGATTGTTTGACATATGGACCTGTTGATTGGGCCAACCATTTCATTGAATTTCACCCTGTTAAGGCTAGGCCAAACGAGATTAATGTCGTCATTCATATGGGCATTTTACACGGTACATTTTCCTGATCCAGGCACAAGGAATTTGAATTGGGACTATCTGCTGGCCCACGACCTTATAAGACCTAGACCCATATTCTCTTAATCCAATATCTTAGTTTAAAAATGCAGTTTTGGGCCTTCCAAGCTAAGTAGCACACTTGAATTAAGAGGTTCCCCTCTTATTTAAATGTATACTTGAGTTTGAGACCTGAATTCCTTGAATGTTAGTTAATTAATTAATTTGACCTTTAGAGACAATACACAATAGAAGATCGTAGTTCTTATAGGTTGGCCTTCAAAATAAAAACGAGGTGCGCTACGCCAAATAAAATTCATAAATTGCATGGCCCTCTTTAAATACTTAGAACTCGGGACGTGCCGTTTAGCGAATTTTAATGGCCTCCCGCAAAGTTAATAATACGTTAGTCTCTTTAGGCACGCTCTTTAATAATCTTACCTTCCTAAATTCGGGTGTGCATTTCATGCGATCCAAATCCAAATCCTAAAACGTTGAATAAAATGTGTCGAGGATCCGGGTGCATTTCATGTGACGTGATCCAAAAACATGTTTTAAACGACGTTCAATTTCTTAAAAATTAAATTAAAAGCGTTAAATAATTCTAAAAAGTTGCACTATAGGGTGACATGTATTAAAACCAGATTTTAGCCAATTATAATAGTTTAAACGACCGTGCTAGAACCACGGGATCCGAGGGTGCCTAACACCTTCCCTCAGGTCAACAGAATTCCTTATTCAGAATTTCTGGTTCGCAGACTCCATTCGGGAAGTCGAAATTTTCCTCGATTTGGGATTCAAGATAAACCGGTGACTTGGGACACCAAAAGCCGAACCCATCCCAAGTGGCGACTCTAAAAATCAAATAAATAATCCCATTTCGAATAATGTCACTTTAAATGGAAAAACTTCCATATACATTATCCTTCGGCGTAGGTGTTTAAAAAGGAGGTGTGACAGTATGTACACCACAGGATGCATTCTTTCCCAACCTTTCTTAGCCCAAAAGAGTCCTAAGGGTCCTAAAATCTATTAAAGAAAAATCTACCTAACCCGGTTCAAGAAAAATCCTTGAAAAAGAACCGCGGTCAAAAGTAAAACCAAGGGGGAATTACTACCTACCTAAAAGAAAATAAAATAAAAAAGATCTTTTTGGCTTTTTTATTAGACTGCTTCCCTCAAGAATACTGTCTAGGTGATCCGTCATCAGAAGAGTCTCCTAACTTTTCTAGTTTATTTTTTATTTTTTTTATATCCTACCTTAACCCTTAAGAAATCCGTCGACAAGTGTCCATCGTTGGGCCAAGTCGGTGGCATCTAAGCTACATATACAACAACACATATATACACAAATCATATATACACATACCTAAGTCTCCTACCCCACACACAAAGAGTATGGCATGTCCTCATGTCATAAAACAATTAAAGAGCAGAAGGGTAAGAGAACTTCCCTGGTCATCAGTCGGAGTCAGAGATGGTGTTGGGATCCACATGAAAAAACCTTCCTAAAGCACGGAACCAAGCCATTACCCGGCTCTCAGACCTAGCCTGCCATCTAGACATGGCATCCAAATGAAGATACAGGCTATCTACCGAGGAGTGAAGTTTTGCCATATTTTTCTCCACCGAAGGAAATAAGGTTCGGCTGGAGTATGATCTAGAGAACTCCACCCTAGTTCGGGGTTTCCATGAGGATCCAGCTGCATCATAAGACCTTCTGGGTGGTGCCATGGGTGCTGATACGTCATCATCGTCGTCCAGGTCAATGTGTGTAGGTACATCTCTGCCCACTTTGATCTTTGACGCTCTGAAAGCTGTTCTTGGGGGTAAAGTGCCATTCATAGGACTGACTGGGACATCAACCAGCAAACATAACCTCATCACAATTGAGGGGAAGTAAAGCCCCTTAGTCATCAGGGGCGACCAGAGGATCATTTCATCTCCAATGATTTTAGGAATATCAACGTCCTTCCTGGTCACGAAGCACCAAACCAGTAGAGCCCGCAAGCTGTTCACATCTGTTATTTTGCCCGTGGGCAACAATCTACTACAAATCATGGTGAACCAGTACTTAGCTTCCCATGTGAATGACTTAGAATACAGGGTCATGTTTTCCTGAATCCAAACTGGCCGTCCCCCCTGAGCATATGGACTCAATCAGAGTGCCCCAATCGACCCCTGGAGAATTGTGGTAATAATCATTGTCACCAGTGAACGGAGGCAGCTGCAGGACCTGGCAAATTTTTTGGACTGAGGCATCTACTACTTTGTCCCGCACAACCACAGTACGACACATATGTTTCGGGCAGTTCGCGTAGAACTCCCAGACTATCATTGGGTTTGCCGTGTCAGGTTCATCGAACAAGTACTCCATCCCCCTTCCGGTGGATTTCCTCGCACATGTCCGGCTTTTCAACACGGAGGGCAGCCCTGTCAACACAATCTCGGGGACAAAGCTTTTTGTGGCTTTCGCATGAAACCTGTCCTGGGCCTCCTCGGACGTGAACTGGGTGGCATCATAAGTGGGCACGTCGCAAGTGCTTTTCTAGTTTCTTTGCTTCTTTTGGGCCATAGTACCTGCAATTAGTTCATCATAACAATCAGGGGCAGCCAAACATGTGCCAGTCGGATGGATACTCAGACTTCGCCACCCGCTGACACCAAACAATTACCCAAAGTGGACAACATCCACTATTGCCACTTATCAATGATACAATTTCGCCCTATAAAACCCCACCACAAGCTTCCATCAATACATACAGTTAAATGCTATCACCTCCCACCCCATACACAAATTATCAACTAGAAATATACCCCACACCTATACAAATTAACCCCAAACACCAACTACAACACCAAACGTGGAGTCTAAAACCCCATTGCAACCAAAATCAAGAATTATCTACAATAATCACTACATAATGCAAAATACATATAACATAAGAAAAAGTAGAACAACTTACTTAAGGATTACCGCGGAGTCTTGAAAAAGAAAAGAAAAAATAAGGGGGTTGTGGCTGGGTAGGGGGTG
>MU682473.1:82798-119899 GCA_026770625.1 Nicotiana glauca
GGTGGGGCATTTTGGGGGGGAGGGGGAGGGGTTGTGGATGTGTAGGGTTTGGATGGAGAAGGGGGTAAGAATAAGGGGTAATAAGGGTTTTGGGTTATGGGAAGAAGAAGAAAGAAGAGAGAGTGGGTTTTGGTAAGAAGAAGAAGAAGAAGAAGGGGGAAAATGGAGAGGAAGAGAGAATTTGGGAAGAAGAAGAAGAAGAAAAATGGAGGAATTGAGAGTTTGGGAGGAAGAAGAAGAAGAGGGTTGAGAGAATTAGAGAGAATGGGGAAAAGAGGGGCGGAGGTTTTGGTTGGGGAAGCTTAGTTTAGATTAGATTAATGAAAGGGAGAAAAAGAAAAGAAAAAAATAAAATTTTTTTTGCGTTTTCATACCTGGGCTCGTTCTGGTCCATCGCGATCCTGCCGCGGTTACGCCGTGACCGCGGTGGGAGAACTTTAGAGTGGGGTCACGACCGCGGTCCTACCACGGTTATGCTGGGATAACTCGTTACTGGCTGCTAATTGTTGGGGTTCTGTTCATTGTTTTGCCCCTTAGGCACTATTTTTACCTCTTTTAATGCCTACCTTACCCATGATATGTGCAGGCTCGTGATGCAATGTCCTCCGCACTAACCTGCATATATACAACATGTTATAAATTCTACTATCGTAGGTTGCCTCCCATAAAGCGCTCGATTTAACATCGCGGCACGACGCAGCACGAGCGCAAGATTCGCTCAACCTCTTTTTTTTTTTTCATTTTTGTTATTTTTTTAATTTTTTTTAATTTTTTATATGATATTACAGACTACACTTACAACACATTCGTGGGTTTCCTCCCATGAAGCGCCTAATTTAACATCGCGACACGACGCACGTGAGCGCATTTAAGGCTCACTCAACCTCTGAGGTTCAGTTAGGTGGATCTCAGACCCTTCCTTTGGTTCGTTCATGCCCACATACAGTTTTAATCTATGCCCATTGACTCTAAACGTATGAGAGTATTTCTCAACGACGATCTCTACAACACCTGAAGGGAATACTTTAACCACTCCAAGATCTCTACAACACCTGAAGGGAATACTTCAACCACTCCAAACGGTCCATACCATCTTGAATTAAGTTTACAAGGGAACAGCCGTAATCTTTAGTTATAGAGCAATACCATGTCCTGGGTTTGAAATGTCGCTCAACAATGTTCTGGTCGTGTAACCTCTTCATTCTTTCCTTGTACAATCTTGTGCTCTCAAAAGCAAGATGTCTGAACTCGTCAAGCTCATGCAACTCAGTGATTCTAGTTGTGCCTGCAGCTTCAATATCTAAGTTCAACTGCTTCAATGCCCACCACGCTTTATGTTCAAGTTCCACTGGCAGGTGACAAGCCTTTCCAAACACCAACTTATATAGTGACATACCAATTGGTGTTTTAAATACGGTCCTATAGGCCCAGAGTGCATCATCTAGCTTCCTCACCCAATCAGTTCTTGTGGCATTCACAGTCTTGGTTAACACACTCTTGATCTCTCTGTTGGACACTTCCACCTGCCCACTAGTTTGCGGGTGATACAGAGTAGCCACCTTGTGGCACACGTCATACTTTGCAAGCAGCTTTTCGAAGTCTCTATTATAGAAGTGCGTGCCTCCATCGCTGATAATCGCTCATGGTGTCCCGAATCGGGTGAATATATTCTTTTTTAGAAATCCCACCACTACTCTTGCATCATTATTGGGTAACGCAGTAGATTTCACCCATTTGGACATGTAATCCACAACAACAAGTATGTATTTATTGCCAAATGAGCTGACGAAGGGATACATGAAGTCAATACCCCAGACATCAAACACTTCAAATTCTTGAATCGGGTTCATGGGCATCTCGTGGCGACGGGAAATGTTCCCAGTTCACTGACATTCATTGCAGCCCTTCACCCATAGGTGCGCGTCTCTAAACACTATTGACTAAAAGAATCCAGCCTCAAGCACTTTCGTAGCTTTCCTAACCCCTCCAAAATGTCCTCCATATGCCGATGCGTGACAAGCCTGCAAAATAGAAGATTGTTCTATCTCGGGGACACACCTCCAGATCATATTGTCAACACAAATTCTAAACAAATATAGCTCATCCCAATAATATATATAGGTATCACGATAAAACGTTTTTCTTTGGACAGATGAAAGGTCGTGAGGAACTATACCACTGGCCAGGTAATTATCAAAGTCTGCATACCATGGCGCTTCCTCAAGATTAGTAGCGAGCAGTTGCTCTTCTGGAAAGGTTTCCAGGATCTCTTTGACCTCGATTGCTTTTTCAACTCCTTCAAGTCGTGATAAATGATCAGCGGCTTGATTTTTAGTACCCTTACAGTCACAAATTTTGAGGTCGAATTCTTGCAACAGCAGCACCCAACGAATCAGGCGTGGTTAGACTCCTTCTTTTTAATTAAGTACCTGAGAGCTGCGTGGTCAGTATATACAATTACCTTGGAATCAATCAGATATGATCGGAACTTGTCGAAAGCAAACACCACCGCCAACATCTCCTTCTCAGTCACAGTGTAATTCAGCTAGGCTCCACTCAGCGTTCTACTAGCGTAGTATATTGGATGCATCAGCTTGTCTTTCCGCTATCCCAGCACTGCCCCCACTGTGTAGTCACTAGCGTCACACATGAGTTCAAATGGTTGCTCCCAATCGGGGGCAACTATGATATGTGCTGTGACTAGCCTCTTTTTCAGCTCCTCAAATGCTACCTTGTAATCATCAGAAAATAAGAAAGGCTGATCTTTTTATAACAACTTACAGAGAGGGTTGGCGATCTTTGAGAAGTCCTTTATGAATCACCGATAGAAACCGTCATGCCCGAGGAAGCTTTTGATTGCTTTGACTGAAGTTGGAGGGGGTAGCTTTGCTATCACATCTACCTTAGCACGATCCACCTCAATTCCTTTGCTTGACACCAGATGTCCTAAGACTATGCTCTCTTGTACCATAAAATGGCACTTCTCCCAATTCAGAACCAGATTAGTCTCGATACACCGCTTCAGCACACGAGTCAGATTTATCAGGCACTCATCAAATGAGTTCCCCACCATTGAGAAGTCATCCATGAACACCTCCATTATATCCTCTACCATAACAGTGAATATGGCCATCATGCACCGTTAGAATGTGGCGGGTGCATTGCATAGGCCAAAGGGCATCCTCCGAAAGGCATAAATGCTATACGGGCAAGTGAAAGAGGTCTTCTCTCCGTCCTCCGGTGCAATTGTACCCGGAGTACCTATCTAGAAAATAGAAATATGACCTCCCTGCCAATCTATCTAAAATCTGATCAATGAAGGGAAATGGGAAGTGGTTTTTCCGGGTGGTTAGATTTAACTTTCGATAGTCCATGCAAATTCTCCATCCTATGACAGTTCTTGTAGAGATCAATTCATTCTTATCATTCTTGACTACCGTCGTGCCACCCTTTTTAGGAACACATTGAACCGGCCTAACCCAGCTGATGTCAGAGATTGGGAAAATAATTCCCGCATCTAACCACTTGATTACTTCTTTCTTCACCACTTCCTTCATATTGGGGTTCAACCTTCTTTGGTGTTCCCTGGAAGGTTTGTGTCCCTCTTCCAGTAGAATTTTGTGCATATAGTAGGCAGGGCTGATCCTCTTTATGTTTGCCATGGTCCACCCAATGACAGTCTTGTACTCTTTAAGTACCTGCAATAGTTGTTGAGCCTGCACATCTACAAACCCGATGAGATAATAGCAGGTAATGTGGAGTTAGATCCAAGAAATTCATACCTGAGATGGGCGGGCAATGGCTTTAATTCCAGATTTGGTGGTTCTTCGATGGATGGCTTGGCTAGAGGAGTTTCTCGATTTTCCAAGTGCAAGGGCTCAAACTCTAGGGTTCTATCCCAGAAACCCTCTACCCTCTAACGCCAACACCCATTGCGCCAGATCCTCTCCATTTACCTTATCCAAATTCATTAGATATTCAGCAAGGGGGTCCTCAATAGTCAGCATTTCATCATCAGTCTCGACAATTACATCCACGGCATCAATAAGAGAGCAATTGGCGAATTCACTTGGTCGCCTCATAGATTCTGCACATTGAATGTTATTTCTTCATCGTTTAGTCTCATCTTGAGATCCCTAGTATCACAATCAATTAGAGCTCTCCCCATAGCCAGGAACGGTCTTCCCAAAATTATGGGAGTCTCTTCATCTACCTTACAGTCTAGGATCACAAAATTTGCGGGGAACACAAATTTCCCTACCTGAATCAGCACATCGTCTAAGATTCCAGAGGGTCGTTTCACAGTCCTATCAGCAAGCTGCAACAACATAGAGGTGGGTTTAGCTCTTCTAATGCCCAACCTCTTATAAATTACTAGGGGCATAAGATTGATGCTGGCCCCTAGATCACATAGTGCCTTAGCAAAAGCAAAATTACCAATAGTGCATGGAATTGTAAAGTTCCCTTAATCAGAAAGCTTTTCCGTAATTGGTCTAGTCACCACTGCACTATAGGTCTGAGTAAGAGTAACTGTGGCCAAGTCTTGAAAATCAAACTTTCCGGACATCAAGTCCTTCATCATTTTTGCATACCTAAGCATCTCCTTCAAAGCTTCAATCAATGGTATATTTACCTAGATTTGCTTCATATGTTAAAGAACTTCTTGTATTGCTCCTCCTTTTTGTACTTAGCCAACCTCTGGGGGAAGGGTGCAGGGGGTCTCTTCTTCCCAATCAATTGGGACTGATCTTTCTCATCTGGTACATCAACTACTGACTCCCGGACAGTTTCAGCTTCCTTCTCGGTCTCATTCTGCATGCTATTTTCTTCTTGAGCAGGCTGGACTGTCACCTCTGTCAGTTTCGTTGATTCATCCAGCTCGATGGGCACTGGTATGAGTGTCTCAGCCTGTCTATCTTCTCGAGCCCTTTCTTGCTCTGCATCAAGATCTCTGCCATTACATAGACTCACCGCCATCATCTGCTTCGGTCCCTGATCTTTTGGATTTATCTGAGTGTCTGCAGGTAGTGTCCCATAAGGATGATTGTTCAGAGACATCGAAATCTGGCCCACCTGTACCTTAATATTTTTGATTCCTGCATCATGTGCTTCGACTCTCTCATTAATTTTTGCATTAGACCCAATAACCTGCTGTATCATTGCTTCAAGTCTAGCAAACCCGTCTTCCTACCTTCCACCATGCTGCTGCTGAGGTGGGTGATATCCCTGATGCTGATTCTGATTATTGTATCCCTTTGGTCGTGGGTAAGGTGCCATATTATTAGGGGGTCTCATACCTCTCATGTTCCCGTTGTTGAACTGTGGCTGTGCTGGCATGTACTGCTGATTTTGTTGACCCCAATTCTAACCACCATGTCTCTGGCTGCCATAATTAGACACATAGTTCATGTCTTCATGGTAGTGATGATGATCGTGTTCTGCATTCCACTGATTACCAGCTGGCTGACTAATGCAAGATGCGTACAATCCCCCATTGGTAGTGTCAACAGTATGTACCTGCTGTTTCTGCCCTGACTCTTTCACCTTTTGAGTGAGTATGCTCATCTGTATCAACAAGGTAGCCATATTTTCAGCCATAGAATTGGATAGATCTAAAGGAACTGAGTGCACCACTAGAGTGATAGGTGCACCTCTGGTTATCCATCCCGAATTCTGTACCATCTTGTCAAGCAGACTCTGGCCCTCTCTCCATGTTTTGCTCAAGAATGCCCCACCAGTTGAAGTATCAACAATGTTCTTTATGCTATCTGACAATCCCATGTAGAACCGCTGCCTGAACATTAGATCTGGAACACCATGGTGTGGACATATGACCAACATCCCTTTAAAACGCTCCCATGTTTCATGCAAAGTCTCCATCGGTCTCTGTTTAAAACTCAAAATCTCGTCAATTTGTTGAGCAGTTTTGTTGGGTGGATGGAACTTGTTGTGAAATTGCTTGACTAGTTCATCCCACGTTGCTATAGAATTTATGGCGAGCGAATTCAGCCAAGTCTGGGCAGCTCCTGTCACTGAGAATGGAAATAATAACAGTTTGATTGCTTCCGGAGTTACATTGGGTTGCCTTTGGGTTTTGCAGATAGACAAGAAATTCTTTAAGTGCTGCTGAGGATCTTCAACTTGTGACCCCGAAAATAGTCCCTAATTCTGCAATAAGTGCAACATGTTATTCGTGATTTGGAATGACTCAGTCTGTATCTGCGGGACTACTATCGCTGTGGAAAGATTCTCACCTGTGGGTTGTGCCCAGTCATAGAGAGCAGACTCTGGTACTGGCACTATTAGTGTTGTTGGGTTTTCCTGGTTATCTCCCATGATTGTTTCGAATTATACTATTATTAGTTGTTGTTTGTTTTGTCGGTTGGCTCGATTCAAAGCCCTAAAAAATTTCTCGGGATATGATAATGCTTCTAATACTTCACCAGATCTCGATGAGTTTCTAGGCATGCACCTGTGCAACCAAGTCAACAAACGTTAAAATTTCAATGTAAAAATTGGGTATAGAGAAAACTGACTACACTAAGAATTTTTGTACTTCTTTCAATTGTAATTGATAACACCGTTAATTCCCCGGCAACGGCGCCAAAATTTCATCACGCCCAACTATGCCTTCTAAAAAGGACAATGCAGTCGCTGCAAATATAATCCGGTTTACAAGTTCGGAGTCGATGCGCAAAGTCAGAAAAATAATAGTGATTATGACAACAATTCTGATGAGTCTAGAGATGACACACCCTTCCCCGACGAGGGTGATGATGAGGAGGAAGAGAATGCCAAACCTGATTTGACAAGGGAGTATGCTCCACCTCCCGTTAGCCCAAGAGTGTACGAGCCCCACGTGCCATTTCATTCAAGGCATATTGCCTACCTTGATCATTTGTCAAGTATGCCAGACGTGGATGCCCTCACAAACGATTTTGACAAAATTCGGGCAACAATGTGGGATGAGTCAAGATCAACGGTGCTGGCAAAATTTGATCACGTCCAATATAAAAAGGACAATGCAGTCGTTGCAAATATAATTCGATTTACAAGTCCGGAGTCGAATCCCACAGAGAATTAACCTATCAATTACCTTTGTTGGAATCACTAAATTATTTATAATCAACTTCCCCAAATGTTGTAAACAATAGTTGATGGTATTTCTACTAACTAAGATTGAAAGTAAATTAATAAATAACTGTAAATTAAATATGCTTGGGTTGTAAATAATAATGAGAAGGTTCTAAGGTAGTGATTTCCGCTATTGATGGAATCCCTTCCGGTTATATTTCCTATAGATTCACCAAAATATCTCTATCAATCATGAGCACTCTTTTTACCATAAATCTCTCCCGAGTAATCGCGATAATTTACTAGATGCACTCTCCCAAGTTACGCTAGTTGACTTTGTTTGTTACAACTCACTTTAGATTACACCTAAGACTTCGTTATCCCTAATCCTACCTTTAAACCCGCAATTATAGATCCCTCTTATACTTTGGAAGTGGTGTTGTTCAATAATTACCTAAATATGTACTCTCTCCCGAGCTATGCACACTAAATAGGCACAACTAATTGAGGATCCTGTTAATTAACTACAATAAACACGTAATTGAACAAATAGAGATTAACCGGCAAACTATATGAACATAATCAAAAAGTTCATCCTTTAATAGGTTCCATCAAAACCTTAGACTAAAGTATTTAGCTACTTATAACAACTTGAAGATAAACAACGAAAATATTCATCATGTAAAATTGCAAGAAAAAGAAGAAATAAAGAACTATGATGTTTTTGGGTGATCTCTCACACTTGTGTTTCTTTCCAAAGTACTCTCCAAAACAAATCTGCCCTAATATGGCCGAATTCCTACTTTTTATAAGGGTTTTACACCAAGTTTTCCCGACTTGACACTTTAGTCCGTGGCTTTTCCGCATTCTGTCACGGTCCCATTGAGGTTACGCTAGAACCACAGCCAAATAGGTCCTCTGAATCTACCGCTCAACTCTGCTGCGGTCCTATCACGGTTACGGTCTGACCACGGCAGGCCAAGTTTAGCTCTACTTTTGTCTCTTCACTTGGTGCATTTCGTGGGCATTGTTTGATTGGCCTCCTTTTCTCCGTAATTGACCCCAAACTTGCTCCATCGACTTCTTTCGTTGGATATAGCCTGCAAAGCATGAAAAACACTAATCAGAGCATTTGGTTATCACTTTTTACCACAAAGCTATACAAAAATATGATTCTTTAGGGTCCAATTATCGTCTAATTCACCTATTATCACTGGCAAAGGGCGTGCTTTTTCCTGATAAAGCGCGCCTCAGCAGGGAGGCAAAAATGTACATCGTAAAAGAGTATTGTGAGATGATGGTATGTGAGTCAAGTCTGGATGTATACAAGGTTGTTTGCCGCCGATGGTTTACAGGTTGTCAATGGATGCTGCGTGTGAGCAAGAAGCAAATGTGGTTGTGAAAAATGGATAAATATATTTGCACCCACAATTATGAAATGGACATATTCAATGGAAATCACTTCAACTTGGATGATGACTTGATATCTCTTCAACTCATTCCACGCATTGAAGCGTCCATAAGGTACAAGATCAAAGAGTATATTACATCTGTCCACCAAAAATATGGATGCACTATTACAAAAAAAGGCATATCTCGTGCGCAAACGTGCATTTGAAATTGTTTATGGTGACTGGGATAAGTCATTTGCATCTCTACCCAAGTACATGGCCACATTGCAACACTTTAACCCCGGGACTATTGTTGAATGGAAGCTTAAGCAGAGTGAAGGAATACCAGAATATATATTCAGAAACGTGTTCTGGGAATTTAAACCAACAATTGATGGTTTTGTGCATTGTCGTCCGATAATTTCCATAGATGGTACTCATGTCTATGAAAAGGATGATATTAAGATCGACGTTGCAGTAGATGCCAATAGACAAATATTTCAACTAGATTTTGCCATCTGTTCCAATGAAATCCAAGAGACGTTAATGCTATTTTTGAACCACTTGAAGCAGTATGTTGTCAAACAATGTTCAGGTATTTGTCTAATATCTGATCGACATGGTGGTATATTAAGTTCTATAGACCATTGGTTTGAATTTTAGGAACCCTATGCATACCACCGTTACTATGTGAGGCACCTGAAGGTCAATTTCTAGAAGAAATATTCCAACAAGGACTTAGATAATTTAATATGGATGGCTGCAATTGATCACCAATAGTGCAAATTCAGGAGGCGCATGGTACCGATCCGGCAGCTAGACAAAAGAGCCTATCATTGGTTGACTGCAAATGTGTCGGAGTGTTTCAACGGGTTATTTAAGTCTGCACGTGGATTACATGTCACTGCCATGATGCGTATGGCATTCAAACAGATGGCAGAGAGGTTTGTTGAAAGGCATAAAGGTGTATCGAAAATGATGAAGAGGAGTGTTGAATTTATGCCAATACAATTGAAAAGATTTGAGAAATACAGGAGTGTCACGACCCAATTTAGGATTGTGACCGGCGCTTAAGAGCAAGTGCTCCCAAGTAAGCCTCATCGGTAATTTTACAGAAAATCGGGCAGAGTTTTCCCTGTTTTTGGACCATCCCAAAAATAAATTTCCTGTCTCAAATCAACAATCAAACATCCTAATATCATACCAAACAATTGACAACATGTCAAATAACCAACACAAGTCTCCACCATGACTAAACCACCAACTAACAACCAGAAATACTAATTATCTCCAACTTTAATACTAAAGAACGATACCCGACATAAGACTAATAGCAAATAATACTCATGACACTAAATGAATGACTATGGAGCAACTCTAAGAATTTAAAGAAAAGACCATAACAATTGATAAAAATCTCTGCCCACGCAAACAAGTGCGAGGCTCACCAAGAATTCTCAACTTGTGCGCTCTAATTAACGAACTCCTCGCCTGCGTCAACTGTTGTCTCTATAAAAAAAGTTAGCGGGGAATGAATCGCTAGCTCAGTGAGTAATAACACTTAACCACAAACGTTTTTATTTGGGGACAAGTCAGAAAACATGCTTGCATAATAATCACAAAATAAAATGCCCTTTTTTAAAACGGTAATAATACTTAGTCTCATCATGTGTTTCCTGTAACAAAATCAATTTAACAATTTAGTAATAAACTCAGTAAATACTGTGTCATAGCAAGTCCTTATATTTGGGAGGTTTCCAGAAAAGGATCATGTAATCTGTATCACTATGTGGACTCCTTCGTACAAGGAGTCAAATATAACTGTAGGTCCCTACTTGAGGGAAAAACTGTAACTGTATGCTAGTTCTACCTTCCCACTAGCGAGGGCTATAACTATATTCAGTAATCGGTAAATACAAGGTGCACCAGGTCTAACGAACCCACCGTTAGCTACGGGATCCTTCAAAGTCTCCTCCCATTTATATTCTTTCTTGTAAACCATAAATACTCGTACAGAATCATTTTCAAAATAATAAAGGGCATATCATTCCTTTTCGAATCTTGTAATTTTATTTCGGTAATAGTAATCATGTCTCAAGTAATGGTAAAACATATCTAGTAATAATGAAAATATTTTGATTAATCGGTAAACATCTCAAGTAAACTGTTCGGTATCATATCAAGTAAAGGACTTGTCCCACATGCAAATTTCAAAGCATCGGTAATACATTTATTTTCAAAAATCATATATAAACCATGCAGGTTATGAAAACACAAATTGCGGTAAGATAACTACTCACTGTACTCGTGCCGAAATACCAAATGCTTCACCTCGAGCGATTCGTACAAATTCCTCCAATCAATCTATAATTACATAATATCGATCTCATATTAATTTTCTTATTTAGGCTAATTCATAGCTATTTTAGAATATCCAACCCTCGAGGTTTCATGTTTAACTCTTAATTTGCCCAGAATAATTCTTGTTGGTATTTAATTTCTTATACCTTATGAAACCCTTCAAATATATGAACTGAGATAAAAAGAGTTACTAGAAGATAAGAACTCAGATGAGAAATTCGAGTATTACCCGTAAAAACCAGTGCGTATGTAAAATTTCTCAAAATTTGGTTTTAGCCTCTTTCTTCTTCTCCCTTTCTTTCCTTCTCTGTTTTTTTTTCTTTTCGTTTTGAAGCTTCTGCTTCGTCGACCACAGCCGACCCTTTCTTTTCTTTGAGGCAATTGGGCTTCGGCCCTTTTGCCTTACTTATCTTTTTCTCTTTTTAAAAAAAAAAGTTATTTTCTTATAATTTTTGTTATTATTATTATTATTATTATTACACCCTTATTGAAAATATAGGGTATTACTTCCTCCCCACCTTATGAAATTCGGTCCCCGAATTTAACTCAAGTACGTACCTGCAGACTGAAACAGATGGGGGTACTTGACTCGCATAATGTCTTCTATTTCCCAAGTAGCTTCTTCAACTGTATGATTTCTCCATAAGACTTTCATGAACACGATTTCTTTTGACCGTAGTTTCTTATTTGTCTATCAACAATAGCCATTGGCTCCTCCTCGTAAGACAGCTTCTCATCGATGGTATAGTCGGTGCTTCAATCACCTGAGATGAGTCTGATATTGATTTTCTTAGAATTGAGACGTGAAACACTGGATGAATAAAGGACAACTCATGAGGAAGTGCCAAACGATAAGCCACCGCTCCCACTCGGTCTAGTATCTTATACGGTCCTATAAACCTGGGGCTTAGTTTGCCTCTTTTCCCCAACCGCATAACACCTTTCATAGGGGAGACTCATAGGAACACTTTGTCCCCGATTATGAACACTAAATCTCTTCTTCTCTTATCAGCATAAGACTTTTGTCTACTTTGAGCTACAAGCAATCTCTGTCTGATCAATTGGACCTTGTCCATAGCTTCTTGTACTAGATCGGGTCCCAATAAGTTAGTCTCACTTGCTTCAAACCATCCGATAGAAGAACGACATCTTCTACTATACAATGCTTCATACGGTGCCATTTGAATACTGGACTGAAAGCTATTGTTGTAAGAAAATTCAACTAACGGTAGATAAGTGTCCCAACTCCCTCCAAACTCAAGAATACAAGCTCTCAACATATCTTCCAAGATCTGTTTCGTAAGTTCAGACTGGCCGTCTGTCTGTGGATGAAATGCAGTACTAAGATCTACTCGTGTACCCAATGCTTCTTGAAAAGATTTCCAAAAGCGTGAAGTGAACTGTGATCCCCTATCAGAGATGATGGATACTAGAACTCTGTGAAGTCGGACAATTTCGTTCATAAATATCTGTGCATACCTGACTCCACCATATGTAGTCTTCACCGGCAAAAAGTGTGCTGATTTCGTCAGTCGATCTACAATCATGCATACCAAGTCATAACCTCTAAGGGTTCGTGGTATCCCGGTGACAAAATCCATTGTAATTCTTTCCCATTTTCACTCTGGAATCTCAATTTGTTGTAACAGTCCTGCGGGTCGCTGATGCTAAGCCTTGACCTGCGGACAAGTTAAACAACTAGAAACAAAGTTAGCAACATCTTTCTTCATACCTTCTTACCAGTAAAATTGCTTCAGGTCATGGTACATTTTTGTGGATCCAGGATGTATAGTGTATTTAGTGTTGTGAGATTCTTTAAGAATAGCATGTCTCAACCCATCTACGTCTACTACACATAGCCTGTCACCCATTCGAAGAACACCATCGCTTTCAACAATTATATCCTTGCTTTTACCAGCTAAGGCCTCATCTCTGTATTTGTATAATCGTTTATCCTCATATTGGGTGGCCTTAATGTGCTCAACTAATGAAGACTTAGCCTGAGCACAAGCCAACAATGCCTCTGAATTTTTGACACTAAATCTGATACCTGTATCTTCTCTCCGAATATCTCTAGCCAAAAGTCTCTTTGCAGGGGCTATATGTGCCAAACTCCCCATAGATTTTCTACTCAATGCATCAGCCACCACATTGGCATTTCCAGGATAATACAAAATAGAACAATCATAGTCTTTGAGTAGTTCCATCCAACGACGCTGCCAAAGATTTAGATCTCTCTGCTGAAAGATATACTTCAAACTTTTATGGTCAGTATAAATCTCACAAGTTTCGCCGTATAGATAATGTCTCCAAATTTTTAGAGCAAACACCACTGCAGCCATCTCCAAATCATGTGTAGGATAGTTTTGCTCGTGCTTTTTCAATTGTCTCAAAGCATAAGCAATAACGCGACCATTTTGCATGAGAACACATCCTAATACCACCCTCGAAGCATCATAGAATACAGTAAATCCTTTGAAACCTGATGGTAAGGCTAATAATGGTGCAGTTGTCAAACATGTTTTGAATTTTTGAAAGCTCTGTTCACATTCCTCTGTCTACTAAAACTTTGCATTTTTTTGTATTAGCTTGGTCAGCGGCGCTGCTATTCTGGAGAAATCCTGCACAAAATGCCTGTAATAGCCTGCTAAGCCTAAAAAGCTACGAATCTCTGTAGGAGAAGTAGGTCTGGGCCATTTCTACACAGCTTCAGTCTTCTTAGGATCTACCATAATTCCATCTTTGGATACAACATACCCCAAAAATGCTGCCGAGTCTAGCCAGAATTCGCACTTCGAGAACTTAGCATAAAGCCGATATTCTCGCAATGTCTGCAACACAATCCTGAGATGATTCTCGTGTTCTCCTTGGCTACGAGAATATATCAGAATATCATCAATAAATACTATTACAAATCTATCTAGAAATGGATTGAACACCCTATTCATTAAATCCATGAATGCAGCTGGAGCATTTGTCAGTCCGAAAGGCATCACAAGAAACTCATAGTGCCCGTATCGAGTCCTGAAAGCAGTCTTAGAAAAATCTTCATCTTTGATTCTAAGTTGATGATAACCAGAACGGAGGTCAATCTTTAAAAAGTAGGCAGCTCCTTGTAACTGATCAAACATGTCATCTATATGAGGCAAATGATATTTATTACGTATTGTTATCTTGTTCAACTGCCTGTAGTCAATGCACATTCTCAGGGATCCGTCTTTCTTCTTTACAAACAGTACTGGTGCACCCCATGTGATACACTAGGTCTAATAAAACCCTTATCTAATAAATCTTGTAACTGTTGCTTTATCTCCCTCAACTCTGCTGGTGCCATTCAATATGGGGGTATCGATATGGGTTGTGTGTCAGGTAGCAAATTAATAACAAAGTCTATTTCTCGTACTGGAGGCAATCCTAGTAAATCCTCAGGAAATACATCAGAAAATTCTCTCACTACGGGTACATTTTCTATACTAACTGTTTCCTTTCTTGTGTCATTTACAATAGATAAGAGACCCAAGCAACCTTTCTTCAAAAGTCGTTGAGCCTTCATAAAAAATACAATTTTGCAAGTCTTTGGAACCTGACTCCCTCTTAGAATAAAAGTGGGTTCATTTGGTATCTCAAACCTTACTATCTTTGCATGACAATCGACTATAGCATAGCGAGAAGATAACCAATCCATTCCCATCAGCATTTCAAAGTCAATCATATCAAGTACAATAAGGTCAGCTAGAGTATCTCTACCCTCAACCCGAATATGACAAGCACGATACACGTATTTAGCTAATAGAGACTCTCCGACAGGAGTAGCAACTAGAAAAGGATCATTCAATAGCTCGGGTTGTCTACTAAATCTCAAAGCAAATTACAAGGACACATAGGAGTGAGTAGATCCCGGATCAATCAACGCAAGTGCATCAAATGAACAGATAGAAAGAATACCTGTAACCACTGCATTTGAGGCCTGAGCATCCTGTCTAGTAAATGCAAAAACTCACGCCTGACCTCTACCAGAATTGCCTTGTCCTTGATTCACAGTAGCACGGTCTCCAGCACCTTGACCCATATTTCCTGTACCTGTAGCACCTGAAGTATTACGAGTAGTCTGAGTCGGTGCAGCTGACTGAATAGAAGCCTGGTTGAAATTTCTCGGAGGATGAGTGAAATCCCTCAAGTGATGTCCCAACTGGCCACACCGAAAGCACTCTCTAGTTAAAACACGACATTGGCCCAAATTTGATCTACCACAGGTCTGGCAGACTGGAGTAGTGGCATATATCTGCCCAGAATTATGATGTCCAGAAGATGATGGTCCCCTATTACCTTGTTTGTAATGTGGTCTGTATGTGGACTGTGAAGACATGTGTGTCCCTGTCTGAGAACCCTGTTGTTGTTGCTGTCCCTGATTTCCTGCTCTTCTATTTTCACTAAAACCGCCACTGAAAGCCCCTCCTGTCTTGGCCTTCTTACGTAATTCACTAGCTGCACGCTCCTCGCGTCCTTTGTTTTCAATCTTTCTAGCAAGGTCAACTACATCAGAGTAGGATAAAGTCTTCATCTGTGGGGCTACTGCAGTGTATAGACGACCAACCAATCCATCAACAAACCTCTGAATTCGAGCTTCTTCGGTAGGCACTAAGTGAGGAGCATATATAGCCAGTTTACAAAACTTAGTGTTATGTTGACACATCTATATCTAGAGTCTGAACCAATCTCTCAAAGTCTCTAGCATGTTGTTGCATCAGACTGTCTGGAAGAAAATGATTCTTGAACAACTTAGTGAACTTGTCCCATGTCAGTGGTGGTGCTCCAGCTGGACTTCCTAGCAATACAATTTCATACCATGTGTTGGCCATATCCTCTAGTTTGTATGCTGCGAGCTCCACAACTCTCTCACTAGAATATCCAAGATCACGTAATGCCTTAAGTGTCCCATCCAAGAAACTTTGAGGATCTGCTGAATTATCGAAACCTGTGAATTTTGGTGATTTCAATTTCAGGAACTCGTGTAGGGATACTTCCTTATTCCCGAAAGTCTGAGTCTGTGTAGGTGCTTGTGTATGTAAAGTAGCCTGAGGAGCTGAACTTCCTCCTTGAGTAGGCACCAATGCCTCTAACACATTCAATAACCTTGTCACTACATCTGCAGGTAAGGCAACAGTAGGTACAACAGTTGGCACTGGTGGTGGAGCATTCTGAACTCCCTGCTCTTGCACTTGATCTGGCGTAACAGCTTGGTTTGACCTATGTTCCCAACTTGAGGTTGAAGAGCAGTCTGTCTTCTAGTTTGATGAACCCCAACTTGACCGCCACCCCGGGTAGTACCATGTCCAGCACCACGTCCAGCAGATGAGGGTGTGCGTGTCCTAGCCATATGCGAAAGAAATATTCCAAAGTCAATCTCAAGTTATCTCAACGCACGATCAAAGAATAAAAGAAGGGAAAACATTCCTAGATGTTCAGTAGCCTCAAGATCATAAGTATGGTCGCCTACATACCCATGAACAAGACTCTACTAAACATTGCTCCATGACTCGGGACTTAAAGCCTAAGCTCTGATACCGACCCAATTTAGGATTGTGACCGGCGCTTAGGAGCAAGTGCTCCCAAGTAAGCCTCATCGGTAATTTTACAGAAAATCGGGCAGAGTTTCCCCTGTTTTTGGACCATCCCAAAAAAAATTTTCCTGTCTCAAATCAACAACCAAACATCTTAATATCGTACCAAACAATTGACAACATGTCAATTAACCAACACAAGTCTCCACCATGACTAAACCACCAACTAACAACCAGAAATACTAATTATCTCCAACTTTAATACTAAAGAACGATACTCAACATAAGACTAATAACAAATAATACTCATGACACTAAATGAATGACTATGAAGCGACTCTAAGAATTTAAAGAAAAGACCATAACAATTGATAAAAATCTCTGCCCACGCGAACAAGTGCGAGGCTCACCAAGAATTCTCAACTTGTGCGCTCTAATTAACGAACTCCTCGCCTGCATCAACTATTTTCTCGGTAAAAAAATTAGCCGGGGAATGAGTCGCTAGCTCAGTGAGTAATAACACTTAACCACAAACGTTTTTGTTTGAGGACAAGTCATAAAACATGCTTGCATAATAATCACAAAATAAAATGCCCTTTTTTAAAACGGTAATAATACTCAGTCTCATCATGTGTTTCCTGTAACAAAATCAATTTAATAATTCAGTAATAAACTCGGTAAATACTGTGTCATAGCAAGTCTTTACATTTGGGAGGTTTCCAGAAAAGGATCATGTAATCTATATCACTATGTGGACTCCTTCGTACAAGGAGTCAAATATAACTGTAGGTCCCTACTCGAGGAAAAAACTGTAACTGTATGCTAGTTCTACCTTCCCACTAGCGAGGGCTATAACTGTATTCGGTAATCGGTAAATACAAGGTGCACCAGGTCTAACGAACCCATAGCTAGCTACGGGATCCTTCAAAGTCTCCTCCCATTTATATTCTTTCTTGTAAACCATAAATACCCGTACAGAAGCATTTTCAAAATAATAAAGGGCATATCATTCCTTTTCGAATCTTGTAATTTTATTTCGGTAACAGTAATCATGTCTCAAGTAATGGTAAAACATATCTAGTGATAGTGAAAATATTTTGATTAATCGGTAAACATCTCAAGTAAACTGTTCGGTATCATATCAAGTAATGGACTTGTCCCACATGTAAATTTCAAAGCATCGGTAATACATTTATGTTCAAAAATCATATATAAACCATGCAGGTTATGAAAACACAAATTGTGGTAAGATTACTACTCACTGTACTCGTGCCGAAATACCAAATGCTTCACCTCGAGCGGTTCGTACAAATTCCTCCAATCAATCTATAATTATATAATATCGATCTGATGTTAATTTTCTTATTTAGGCTAATTCATAGCTATTTTAGGATACCCAACCCTCGAGGTTTCATGTTTGACTCTTAATTTGCCCAGAGTACTTATTGGTATTTAATTTCTTATACCTTGTGAAACCCTTCAAATATATGAGCTGAGATAAAAAGAATTACTAGAAGATAATAACTCAGATGAGAAATTCGAGTATTACCCGTAAAAACCAGTGCGTATGTAAGGTTTCTCAAAATTTGGTTCTAGCCTCTTTCTTCTTCTCCCTTTCTCTCCTTCTCTGTTTTTTTTTCTTTTCGTTTTGAAGCTTCTGCTTCGTCGACCACAGCCGACCCTTTCTTTTCTTTGAGGCAATTGGGCTTCGGCCCTTTTGCCTTACTTATCCTTTTCTCTTTTTTTAAAAAAAAATTATTTTCTTATAATTTTTATTATTATTATTATTATTATTATTATTATTATTATTATTATTGTTACACCCTTATTTAAAATATAGGGTATTACATCCTCCCCACCTTATGAAATTCGGTCCCCGAATTTAACTCAAGTACGTACCTGTAGACTGAAACAAATGGGGGTACTTGACTCACATAGTGTCTTCTATTTCCCAAGTAGCTTCTTCAACTGTATGATTTCTCCATAAGACTTTCACGAACATGATTTCTTTTGACCGTAGTTTTCTTATTTGTCTATCAACAACAGCCATTGGCTCCTCCTCGTAAGACAACTTCTCATCGAGTGGTATAGTCGGTGCTTCAATCACCTGAGATGAGTCTAATATAGATTTTCTTAGCATTGAGACGTGAAACACTGGATGAATAAAGGACAACTCATGAGGAAGTGCCAAACGATAAGCCACCGCTCCCACTCGGTCTAGTATCTCATACAGTCCTATAAACCTGGGGCTCAACTTGCCTCTTTTCCCAAATCACATCACACCTTTCACAGGGAAAACTCTGCCCGATTTTCTGTAAAATTACCGATGAGACTTACTTGGGAGCACTTGCTCCTAAGCTCTGGTCACAATCCTAAATTGGGTCGTGACAAGGAGGCGGGCACATTGACATTCATTTTTACGATTGCAACAAGTGAAATATTTTTGAAGTTCGCATCATGCCCAACTATACCTTATAAAAAGGACACGTTGACGTTGCAAATATAATCTGAGTATTTGGCCCGGGGTCGAACCCACAAGGAATTAATCTATCAATTACTTTCGTTAGACTTACTAAATTCCACGGAGTCAACTTTCCAAACGTTGTGAATAACAATTGATGGTTTTTGTACTAACTACGAATGATAGTAGATAAACAGCTGAAAACTAACTATGATTAAGTTATAAACAACTAAGAGAAGGTTCTAATGTTATGATTCCCCCTATTGATAGAATCCCTTTCGGTTATGCTTCACATAGAATCACCAAATCATCTCTATCAATTATGAGCACTCCGCTTACCGTAAATCTCTCCCGAGTAATTACGATAATTTACTATACGCTCTCTCCCGAGTTACTCTAGCTGGCTTTGTTTATTACAGCTCACTTTAGATTGCAGCTGAGGTTTCGTTATCCCTAATCCCGCCTTTAAACCCGCAGTTATAGATCCCTCATATACTTTGGGTGTGGTGTTGTTCAACAATTAACCTAAATATGCACTTTCTCCTGAGTTATACACACTAAATAGGCACAGCTAATTGAGGATCCTGTCAATTAACTACAACAAGCACATAGTTGAACAAATAGAGATTAAACTGGCAAACTATATTAACATAATCAAAAAGTTCATCCTTCAATAGGTTCCATCAAAACCCTAGACAAAACAATTAGCTACTCATGCTAGTGTTCATCACAATAATATTCAATTTCATCAGAAATCGTAAAAACAAAAGGAAGAAAGGAAGCCCTCAATGTTGAAATCTCCTCCTTGCCTTTTTCCTCTCTTTTTCTTGCACTAAACTATGAAAACCATGATAATAAATCCTTGGGCGAGCTTGACATTCTATAGTTTAAGTGAATTTACCCCCAGACTTCCAAGTTTACCCCTGAAAATTTACTTTTTGGAACTGGACTAGCGCGGCCGTGCCAATACCCGTGCTATTAGCCTAACATTCTGCCTCAACCATCTGGACTAGCGCGGTTACTTTTTGGAACTGGACTAGTGCGGCCGTACCAATGGCCGCGCTAGTAGCCTAACATTTTGCCTCAACCATCTGGACTAGCGTGGTCACGCTAGTGGACGCGCTAGTCCAGGCCTTTATTACCTCGATTCTTTTTCTCGTCTTCGCGAGAACTCAGCTCTTAGGGTTTTCTCTTGCTTCAATGTGGATCCAATCACAACTTTAAGGCCTCATACAAGCTCCTCACTCCTGCAACGTGTGAAATTCACAATTAGAGCCCATTTTTCATCATTTAACTATATTATGATATTGAAATACAATCGAGCTGGGGCATAAACACTCGCCGAATTACATAAACCTAGCCTATTATCAATACCCCACTCTTAAATCATTGGTAGTCCTCGAGCAATCCACCACACTCTATAGAGGTTCCTTCATTCAACATTATCCTTTAACGCATCACACCAAGAACAAATCACATAAGTTACGCTTAGTAGTGAACAATCCTAGCCTCAGAAGTCGACTCTCACTTGCCGTGCAATATTCATACTTCCTCAAGCTATTCTACACAGAAGTCAGGACTTGCCTTTCCTTCACGAATCACATGCCCTCACATTTATTCACACATAAAAGAGTAGTTCCACATATAATGATATTTAGAACAATTAGGAACTGAGATAGACAAAATTCGCTCACTCTCAAAAAGAACATTCACATGCCACAAAGATGCACCATAGGCTTGCCCGTAGTGTACTACTCTGCTAATCTAGCCCACTTAGTCTAAGATCAATAGGACTTCACTTGGTTGTAATGTAGGCTAAGGGACGGGTGGGATATATTTGGATATAGTGACTAGTCTCCCTAAGCACTTTTAATACAATTACACTAACATTCAAAACCATACTTATGTCAACCAAACATTCCACCACTTTTACAACAACCCCATCCGTTAGGTGCAATTATAACAAACCACCACTTATTGATTAATACGTTTGCTCACATATTTTTTTTCTTTTTTTCTTTTTTTTTTCCTTTTCTTTAAGTGGTGCTTATTCTTTTCCGTTTCCAAACACTGCACCGTTTCTCTATTTCAATGGTTCCACTCAAAAACCAAACCGCCACCCCACACTATTGCTTTTGCACAATTTCACTACCATTAAAATGCTTATGGGAGGTACAAGGGTTCAAACAGAAGGCGATTCAAACAATTGAGTAAGGTTTGCATTGTGGTTGCCAAAGAAACATGCTTATAGGCTCAACGGAGTTAAGTAAAATGTATTTGCAATTAGGTGGGTTTACTTTTATGTCTGGCTAAAAAAGAAATGCCTTTATCACTTTTGAGATAGAATTAAACTACTATTTCGCTTTGCAAACACCCGGGGCTAGTTCTAGGCATCAAATGTGAATCATGGAATATAGTAAAACTCACAAACACATGGCATATGAATCATTCCAAATTGGCTTATCGAGACATTCTATTCTTAGCATCCTAGTCAGTGACAAACATACAATTTAAGGCGTTTAGTAAGATTCAACCACAAAGACTAAGCGTTACACTCTAGTGTCTATTGTATTCCGGTGTATCAATGCTATGGGTTCTCTTTCAATTTTATCTCGCATCCCATTAATCCTAATCTAAAAACTAAAAAGAAAACAAAATGAAGAAAAACTACCTATACCTGGTTCAAGCTAAACCCTTGGAAAAAAACCGTGGCTCAAAGAAAAACCAAGGGGGAGTTACTACACTACCTAAAAATAAAATAAAAAATCTTTTTTGGTATTTTCTCTAGACTAACTTCCCTCAAGAAAATTGTCTAAAGGATTCGTCATCAGGAAGAGTCTTCATATTTCCTCTTTTTTTCTCGACTTAGTTCGTCAAGAACCCCACCGAAAGAGATACGTCATCGGGACAAGCCACTTACCTATTTTAAACTAATGAACTCTTACTCAGCACCAAAAAAATTAAAGCAAAACAAAACAAAACAAAATCAAACAGTCAATTATTACAATTACATACATACAATGAAGTATCCCCCACCCCACACTTAAAATGAAGACATGTCCCCATGGCTTAAAAATTGAAGGAACAGTAAGGTAAAGGAACTTCCCTTAAGAATCACTCCTGCAGATGGTGTCCGGGTTTGCATGGCAAACACGACCCAGAGCTCTCAGCCAGCCCAAAAATTTCTTCTCCGACATTACCTGCCGGTCAGCCACCGCGTCTATGCGAGTACCCAAATTAGTCACGGAGGAGCGTAACCCGTCCATCTCCTGCTCCACAGCGGCAAAACGGGATATTCGGGAAGTTCCAGAAGATGATGCCATCCCGGACGATGCTGCAGCTGCTGCACTAGGCTCATGGGCCTGTGTTTCGGCCCCCACGTCCACCTACTCGGCCTCCTCTTCCTTCGGGTCATCAGAGTCAATCCAATCCTCCCCACCTACTTCCACTGGCTCCTTACCCGTGGTGACCTTGTCGGCACGGAACTTGCAATCTTTTGGTACTAGCCAATCCACACGGAGATTTTTAGGCAACTGAGCTTGCTTGCAAAGCTGAGTCACTAAAAAAGGGAAAAAGAACCCATACCTTTTTATTGGTTAGCGAACGAACATTTCTTCGTGCATCACTTTGTCTACATCGAAGTTAAGACCATTGTTGAAAAACCAAATCAAAGTAGCTCGGGGCCCATTTAACTCAGTAGTGTTGGAGGACGGAATCAGACGATTGTTAATCAGATACAACTAGCACTTCGCTTCAAAGGTTAGTGCTGAGGAGTGAAACTTCTCACCATATTGCATCCAGACCACCTCTTTCCCGGGTACACATATCGTATAAAAGAATCGCTCCTACTTTGCATCTGTTGGGTTATGGCCGTACTCATAAAAGTCATCATAATCAACCCATAGGAAGGGGCAACTGGTACACCATCCGTATCACTTTAATAGAGGCATTCACCACCTTTCGGCGCACTGTGACTACGCCATTATCATGCTCCGGCACATTAGCGTAAAACTCTCACACAACTATTACATTGCCCTCTCTTGGCTCATTAATGAAGGTCTGAAACCCCCACCTTACCAACTCAGTGTACATATGAGGGCAGTGCTACTGGACCAAGGCGATGTCAATACCCTTCTCCATAATCGGTTTTTAGGTGCCTTCTCCGCAAAGCGATCCTGAGCATTGGCTGAGACAAATTTATTACTGTCAAATGGGTGTACAGGGTCTGCCCCTTGTGTCCTGGACGAGCCGGATTGGCTGCTAGAGGATGGACCTATGGCACGACGTTTTCAAGATGGGGCCATGATACCTGAAAAATGAGAACACATTAGCACATCCCAACACAAAAGTGTGACGCACTGCGGTTACTCAGACTTCACACGCATAAGTGGTCACAACTACATAGTTACGTTCATTGAGGGCTTTCCAAAAATACCTTGTGGGCATTAGGCACTCACAATCCCTTTTAAGCAATTTATAACATCAGCCCACCACAATATCTCCCCAAAATTACAAATCAAGTGGAACAACACCCCACCAAACTCACCACCCACAAACACCACAACCTGTGTTACCAATTTTACTACACAAAAACAAATAAAAACTACTACAAAAAAGCATTCTAATACAAATAAAATTCTGAAAAATAAAAAGAAAAAGGAAAACTAAAAATAAAACTAGGAACTCTTACATGCAGTGTTAAAAGGTGGGGAGTAGAGAAGAAAGGTATAGAGGAATGTGGCTTGAGCCTTGGGGAAAATGGCAATAGGTAGAAATTTGTTGAAGAGGGGAGTGGAAGGATAAGGGGATTGCTATTATGAGGAGAAGGGGAGGGTTTTGGTTTTCTGATGTTTTTAGAATTTGGGGCTTGGGGTTATCTGATGGGGGTGATTAGAAGAAGGAGTGGGATTAAGATTAAAGAGGTTGGGGCTTATTATATGGGGTAGGGGTAATTTAGACTAAAGAAAAAAAAAGAAATTAAAATTAAAAAAAATTAAAACAACCCAACCCATCAGATTTTAGGGTGGGACTAGCGCGGTTGTAGCGTGCCCACTAGCGCGGCCGCGCTAGCCCAGACAGAATGTTACCAAATTAGCACGGCCACTAGCACGATCACGCTAGTAGCGCGGGCGCGCTAAATTTTTTGAGTCCAGGCATAATGTCACCCAATTAGCGCGGCCTGTAGCGCGGGCGCGCTCCTGGGCGATTTTGTTTCATGTTTTTCACCTGTTCTTACCACTGTCGGTGGTCTTATCGCCGACCCATTATCACATGCATTGGTTAGCACGTTGTAAAATCTCACAATTAACAACTTAAACTATTGTTGTGTTGCCTCCCAACCAGTGCCTTAGTTAATGTCGTGGCATGACGGTTACAACAATTCAATGGGATGCCTCCCATCCAGTGCCTGATTTAACGTCGCGGCACGATGCAGATAAGCGTATTTAAGGCTCGCTCAACCTCTGAGGTTCCGTCAGATTTGTTTCAGACACTTCGTTTGGCTCTTTCATGCCTATGTATAACTTCAATCTATGCCCATTGACTCTAAATGAGTGAGAGTCTTTCTCCGAGGCAATCTCCACAACTCCTGAAGGGAAGACTTCTACCACTCGAAATGTACCAGACCACCTTGACTTAAGCTTACCGGGGAACAACCATAATCTTGAGTTATAGAGCAATACCATATCCCTGGGTTTGAAATGTCGCTCAACAATGTTCTTGTCGTGCAGCCTCTTCATTCTCTCTTTGTACAATTTTGTGCTCTCAAAAGCAAGATGTCCGAACTCGTTGAGCTCATGCAATTTCGTGATTCTCGTTGTGCCCGCAGCCTCAATATCTAAGTTCAGCTGTTTCAATGCCTACCACGCTTTATGCTCAAGTTCTACTGGCAAGTGGCAGGCCTTTCCGAACACCAACTTATATGGTGACATACCAATTGATGTTTTAAAAGCAGTTCTATAAGCCCAGAGTGCATCATCTAGATTTTTCGCCCAATCAGTTCTTATGGCGTTCACAGTCTTGATTAGCACACTCTTTATCTCTCTATTGGACACTTCAACCTGCCCACTAGTTTGAGGGTGATATGGGGTAGCCACCATGTGGCGTACATCATACTTTGCCAGCAACTTCTCGAAAGCTCTATTACAGAAGTGGGTGCCTCCATCATTGATAATCGCTCTTGGTGTCCCAAAGCAGATGAATATGTTCTTCTTCAAAAATCCTACCACCACTCTTACATCATTAGTGGGCAACGCTGCAGCTTCTACCCAAGTATGTACTTATTGCTAAAGGAGCTGACGAAAGGACCCATGAAGTCAATCCCCCAAACATCAAATACTTCCAGCTCTTGAATCGGGTTCATGGGTATCTCATGGCGACGGTAAATGTTCTCGGTCAGCTGACATTCATTGCAGCCTTTCACCCATTGGTGCGCATCTTTAAACACTGTTGGCTAAAAGAATCCGACCTCTAGCACTTTTGCAGCCGTCCTAACTACTCCGAAATTCCCTCTATATGCTGATGCATGACATGCCTGCAAAATAGAAGATTGTTCTATCTCGGGGAAACACCTCCGGATCATATTATCAACACATATTCAGAATAGTTAAGGTTAATCCCAATAGTACATGCGACAATCACGATAAAAAATTTTCTTTTGTACCGAGGACAGATCATAAGGAACTATGCCACATGCCAGGTAGTTTGCAAAGTCTGCATACCATGGCACTTCCTCAAGCTTGGCTGAGAGCAGTTGCTCGCCTAGAAAGGTTTCCAGAATAACTTCAACCTCTGCTGACTTTTCAACTCCCTCAAGTCGTGATAGATGATCAACGACTTGATTTTCTGTGCCCTTACGATCATGAATTTCGAGGTCAAACTCTTGGTGTAACAGCATCCAACAAATCAGGCGCGGTTTAGATTCCTTCTTCTCAATTAAGTACCCGAGAGTTGCTTGGTCAGTGTATACAATTACCTTAGAGTCGATCAGGTATGACCTGAATTTATCGAAAGTAAACACCACTGTCAGCATCTCCTTCTCCGTTACCGTGTAGTTCAGTTGGGCTACACTCAGCATTCTACTAGCGTAGTAGATTGGATGCATTAGTTTGTCCTTCCGCTGTCCTAGCACTGCCCCCACTGCATAGTCACTAACATCACACATGAGTTCAAATGGATGCTCCCAATCGGGGGCAACAATGATTGGTGCTGTGACCAGCCTCTTTCTTAGCTCCTCGAAGGCTACCCTACAATCATCAGAAAACAAGAAGGGGTGATCTTTTTCTAACAATTTATAGAGAGGGTTGGCAATTTTGGAGAAGTTTCTTATGAATATTCGGTAGAAACCGACATGCCCGAGGAAGCTCCCGATTTCCTTGACTGAAGTTAGAGGGGGAAACTTTGCTATCACGTCCACTTTAGCACGATCCACCTCAATTCCCTTGCTTGACACCCGGTGCCCCAAGACTATGCCCTCTTGTACCATGAAGTGGCACTTCTCCCAATTAAGAACCAGATTAGTCTCAATACACCATTTCAGCACACGAGTTAGATTTATCAGGCACTCATCAAATGAGTTCCCACCACTGAGAAGTCATCCATGAACACCTCCATTATGTCTTCTACCATGTCACTGAATATGGCCATCATGCACCTTTGGAATGTGGCGGGTGCGTTGCATAGGCCAAAGGGCATCCTCCGAAAGGCATAAATGCCATACATGCAAGTGACTGAGGTCTTCTCTCTGTCCTCTGGTGCAATGGAGATCTGATTGTACCCTGAGTACCCATCCAAAAAATAGAAGTGTGACCTCCCTGCCAATCTGTCTAACATCTGATCAATGAAGGGAAGTGGGAAGTGGTCTTTCTGGGTGGCTAGATTCAACTTTCTATAATCCATGAAAATTCTCCAGCCCGCGACGTTTCTCGTAGAGATCAATTCATTGTTATTATTCTGAACTACCATCATGCCACCCTTTTTAGGTACGAATTGAACTGGGCTAACCCAGATGTTGTCAGAGATTGAGAAAATGATCCCCGCATCTAACCACTTGATTACTTCTTTCTTCACCACTTCCTTCATATTGGGGTTCAGCCTTCTTTAGTGTTCCCTGGAAGGTTTGTGTCCCTCTTCCAGTAGAATTTTGTGCATACACTACGCGGAGCTAATCCCCTTTATGTCTGCCATTGTCCACCCAATGGCAGTCTTACTCTCCTTAAATACCTACAAGAGTTGTTGTGCATGCACATCTAACAAACTAGATGAGATAATAACAGGTAATGTGGAGTCAGGTCTGAGATGGGCGAGCAGTGGCTTCAACTCCAGCTTTGGTGGTTCTTCGATGGATGGCTTAGCTGGAGGAGTTTCTCTATTTTACAAGTGCAAGGGTTCAAATTCAAGAGTTCTATCCCATAACCCTCTACCCTCTAATGCCAACACCCATTCTGCCAGTTCTTCTCCATTAACCTCATCTAAATTCATCAAACATGCAACAAGGGGATCCTCAATAGTCAGCATCTCATCATCACTCTCTACAATTACATCCACGACATCAATAAGAGAGCAATTGGAGAATTCACTTGGTCACCTCATAGATTTCTGCACATTGAATGTTATTTTTTCATCGTTCAATCTCATTTTGAGCTTCTCAGTCTCACAATCAATGAGAGCTCTCCCAGTGGCCAAGAATGGCCTTCCCAAAATTATGGGAATCTCTTCATCCACTTTACAGTCTAAGATCATAAAATTTGCAGGGAACACAAATTTCCATACCTGAATCAACACATCATCCAGGATACCAGAGGGTCATTTCACAGTCCTGTTAGCCAGCTACAATAACATAGAGGTAGGTCTAGCTCTTCCAATACCCAGCCTCTTATAAATATCCAAGGGCATAAGATTAATGCTGGCCCCTAGATAGCAAAAGAAAAATTATCAATAGTGCATGGAATTGTAAAGCTCCCTAGCTCAGACAGCTTTTCCGTAATTGGTCTAGTCACCACTTTACTACAGGTCTGAGTAAGAGTAACTATGGCCAAGTCTTGGAAATCAAATTTTTGGGACATTAAGTCCTTCATCATTTTTGCATACCCAAGCATCTCTTTCAAAGCATCAATCAATGGTATATTTACCTGATGGCTGGAATCAAGTCGATGAGGAGATGTAGTAAAGTAAAAATTTGGTGGTGTGTTAGGTGAAATTAAGCTACAAAAGGGTCTACAAATTCATGCCCGTATGCTGCTCGCTTAAATGTCTAAATGAGGAATGATATGAGTTTGAATTGATATTGGATGGTTCGTATTATGTAGAAAATCATTCCTAAGGCTTTCGAGGTCTCAGAAATTGTACATAACTCATCGACAAGGTATATAGGGCTTTCGCTGTACTTTTCGGCATGACTAGAATTTGAATAAACGCTTATCGAATTGTTTCGTCGGATTAGAGTTATTTCACCTTCAACTTATAAAGATGCTTAGAACTGATCCTTTCTCATAGAGTGTGTACTTCAAAGAAAATCCATGAATTCTCGGATTTCCTTGTTCCTTGCTTAAAAAGAACTAGAGCCTTTTTACTCGTTCTCATTTCGACATTCATATAAATCTTGAATAAGTAACACTTACTTCAAAGGTACTCATAATACATAACTCTCATGTTCTTAGTACTTGTTGGCTCGTAGTAAAAAAATTAAATATTGTAGCGACAACCATAATAGTCGGGGAATAATGATGATCGGCCACTTCGACTCTTCTTAGAATACGTCTTTTAAGGTTGGTTTCGCATTGCACTTATATAATTCATGATTTAGCATATGTATGTATTTACTTTCTTTACCGAGCCGCATATAGACGGCCGGGTGTGACACCTATTGTGTAACCACTGATCAGTTGGGATTACCGAGCTTTACGTGGCTGGGTACAATTCTACCGAGCCTTTATTATACCCGGGTATGTTATGGATATTATAGCCCCACAGAGGGATTTATTATTATATAATATGATATATTATAAGTAGCGAGAGTGAGAGATGATTCCACGAGCACACATTTATATCCAGGTTGAATTTTAATTTCCTATCGGGGCTAGTTTGAAAATTCAAATTGTCTCTATATCTTTTTTCTTGTTAATTACATTTTTCATGTTACACTTGTCGCCCTACATATTCAGTACATATTTTGTATTGACGCATTTTTATGCGCTGTGTTCATGCCCACAGGTTCGGATAGACAGGGCGGCGTGCCTCCTCAGTAGGACCCCCAGGATCAGCGTTGGGTTTCGCACTCCACTTCTTTGGAGTTGCTGACTTTGAGTCCATAGGTACTATTACATATGTATATGTGTAGTTTTGGGCATGTCGGGGGTTTTGTCCTACCATGTTGAGATTATCTTACACTCTTAGAGGCTTGCAGACTAGCGATCATTGTATATATATATATTTTTTGTATAGCCCTATCGGCCTTCTGGATAGCTGTTATACTGTTGTTGCAACCTTGTTGGCCTAGGTTTTATATATATATATATATATATGTTGTGTTGGGCTCTTCTGCCCGCAGGTTATTATATTTCAGATCATATCTCATGGTTGGTTCGCTCGGGCCTTCGGCCATCGGGTGCCAGCCACACCTCCCAAGATTGGGGTGTGACAATGCCAATTAACGATCAAATGAGCAATTTAAACAAAACGATATAGCTTTGTACAATTTCCAATTCATTAAAATTTAGTGAACACTTGAAATTAAATTTTCATAAGATTTTCCCGTAATTGCTAGATATTAAGGACATTTAAATATTTTCCATAATAATACAAATGAAATGAACAAGAATAAATAAACCACTGTGTGGAAACAAGACCAAAGAAATTATGTATAATATCTCATTTCATGCTCAATAATTCATTACCCCAGTAGACTCTAATCACACTCGTTCTCCTATATATAGACCCCACCTCGATCACATCTCAAATAACTTCTTGTATTGCTCTTACTTTTGATACTTACCTAGCCTATGAGGGAAGGGTGCGGGGGGCTCTTCTTCCCAATCATTTGGGATTGATATTTATCAGTTTCCATATCAACTACTGGCTCCTGGGTTGTCTCAGCTTCTTTCTCGATCTCAATCTGAGTGTTATTTCCTTCCAGGGCAGGCTGGACTGTCACCTCTGTCAGTTTCGTTGACTCATCTGGCTCAATGGACACTAGTATGAGTGTCTCAGCCTGTCTGGATTCTCGAGCCCTCTCTTGCCCTACATCCAAATCTCAATCATTATGTAGAATCACCGCCATCGGCTGTTTCGGGCCTTGATCTTTTGGATTTATCTGGGTGTCTGTAGGTAGTGTCCCATGAGGACGATTGTTCAGAGACATCGAAATTTGGCCCATCTGCACTTTAATATTCTTGATCGCTGAATCATATGCATCTAGTCTCTCACTAATTTTTGCATTAGACCCAATAACCTGCTGCATCGGTGCCTCAAGTCTAGCAAACCCATCTTCCTGTCTTCCACCGTGCTGCTGTTGAGGAGGGTGATACCCCTACTGCTGATTCTGATTATTGTATCCATGTGGCCTTGGGTAAGGTGCCATATTATTAGGAGGTCTCATACCTCCCATGTTTCCATTGTTGAACTGTGGCTGGACTAGCCTGTATGGCTGCTGTTGTTGACCCCAATTTTGACCGCCCGATCTCTGGCCTCCATAATTAGACACATAATTCATGTCTTCAGCATAGTGATGATGATCATGTTCTGTATTCCACTAGTTACCAATTAGCTGGCTAATGAAAGATGCTCACAAGCCCCCATTGGTAGTATCTACTATGTGTACCTGCTGCTTCTGCCCTGACTCTTCCACCTTTTTGGTGAGTATACTCATCTGTGTCCATAAGGTGGCCATATTTTCAGCCATAGAGTTGGATGGATCTAAGGACACTGAGTGAACCACTAGGGTGATATGTGGATTCCTGGTTATCCATCCCGAATTCTATGTCATCTTATCAAGCAGACTCTGGTCATCTCTCCATGTTTTACTAAAAAATGCTCCACCAGCTGAAGCATCAATAATGTTCTTTACGCTATCTGACAGTCCCATATAAAACCGCTGCCCCAACATCAGATCTGGAATACCATGGTGCGGATATATAACTAGCATCCCCTTGAAGCGTTCCCATGTTTCATGAAGTGTCTCCATTGGTCTTTGTTTAAAGCTCAAAATTCCATCAATTTGTTGAGTAGACTTGTTGGGTGGGTTGAACGTGTTGTGGAATTGCTTGACTAGCTCCTCCCAAGTTGTTATGGAATTTATAGGGAGTGAGTTTAGCCAGGTCTGGGAAGCTCCCGTCACTGAGAATGGAAATAACAACAACTTGATTGCTTCCTGTGTTACATTGGGCTGCAATTGCATTTTTTAGATTGACACGAAATTCTTCAGGTTCTGTTGAGAATCTTCAACTTGTGACCCTAAAAATAGTCCCATGTTCTACAACAAGTGCAGTATATTATTCGTGATTTGGAATTATTCAGCCTGTATCTACGGGACTACAATCGTTATGGCCAGATTTTCAGATGTGGGTTGTGCCCAGTCATAGAGAACGGCCTCTGGCACAAGAGGTGCCTATGGATTTTCTTCGTGATCTCCCATGTTTGGTTCAATTTGTTCAATTGTTGGTTGCTGTTTGCTTTTCTGGTTGGCCCGGTTCAAGGCCTTAAAAAGTTTTTGGGATCTGATAGAGCTTCGTATACTTCACCAGTTCTCGTTAAGTTTCTAGGCATGCACCTGTACAACCAAGTCAACAAACATTAAAATTTCAATGTAAAGACTGGGTATAGAGAAAACTGACTACACTAAGAGAAGGTTCTAAGGTTATGATTTCCCCTATTGATGAAATCCCTTCCGGTTATGCTTCACATAGAATCACCAAATCATCTCTATCAATTATGAGCGCTCCGCTTACCGTAAATCTCTCCCGAGTAATTACGATAATTTACTATACGCTGTTTCCCGAGTTACTCTAGCTAGATTTGTTTATTACAACTCACTTTAAATTGCACACAAGGCTTCGTTATCCCTAATCCTGCCTTTAAACCCGCAGTTATAGATCTCTTTTATACAGTGGAAGTGGTGTTGTTCAATAATTGACCGAAATATGCGCTCCTTTCGAGTTATGCACACTAAATAGGCACAACTAATTGATGATCCTATCAATTAACTACAACAAGCACGTAGTTGAACAAATAAAGATTAAACTGGCAAACTATATTAACATAATAAAAAAGTTCATCCTTCAATAGGTTCCATCAAAACCCTAGACAAAAAGAATTAGCTACTCATGCTAGTGTTCATCACAATAATATTCAATTTCATCAAAAATCGTAAAAACAAAAGGAAGAAAGGAAGAACTCGATGTTGAAATCTCCAGAAATCGTAAAAACAAAAGGAAGAAAGGAAGAACTCGATGTTGAAATATCCTCCTTGCCTCTCTTTTTCTTGCACTAAACTATAAAAACCTTGATAATCAATCCTTGGGCGAGCTTGACCTTCTATAGGTTAAGTGAATTTACCCACAGACTTCCAAGTTTACCCCTGAAAATTTACTTTCCGGAACTGGACTAGCGCGGCCGCGCCAATGGCCGCGCTAGTATCCTAACACTCTGCCTCAACCATCTGTCTAGCGCGGTCGCGCTAGTCCAGGCCTTTATTTCCTCGATTCTTTTTCTTGTTTTCGCGCATACTCAGCTCTTAGGGGTTTTTTATTGCTTCAACGTGGCTCCAATCACAAATTTAAGGCCTCATACAAGCTCCTCACTCCTGCAACGTGTGAAATTCATAATTAGAGCCCATTTTTCATCATTTAAATATATTATGACATTAAAACATAATCAAGATGGGGCATAAACACTCGCCAAATTACATAAATCTAGCATATTATCAATACCCCGCACTTAAATCATTGCTAGTCCTCGAGCAATCCACCATACTCTATAGAGGTTCCTTCATTCAACATTATCCTCTAACGCATCACACCAAGAACAAATCACATAAGTTACGCCTATTAGTGAACAATCCTAGCCTCAGAAGTCGACTCACGTGCCGTGCAATATTCATACTTCCTCAAGCTACTCTACACAGAATTCAAGTCTTGCCTTTCCTTCACGAATCACATGCCCTCACATTTATTCACACACAAGAGAGTAGTTCCACATATAATGATATTTAGAGCAATTAGAAACTGAGATAGACAAAATTCGCTCACTCTCAAAAAGAACATTCACATGCCACAAAGATGCACCATATGCTTGTCCTTAGTATACTATCCTACTAATCGAGCCTACTCGGTCTAAGATCAATAGAACTTCACTTGGTTATAATGTAGGCTATGGGTAGGATATATTTGGATATAGTGACTAGCTCCCTAAGTACTTTTAATACAATTACATTAACATTCAAAATCATTCTTATGTCAACCAAATATTCCACCACTTTTAATAACAACCCCATCTGTTAGGTGCAATTATAACAAACCACCACTTATTGATTACTACGTTTGCTCCCATATTTGTTTTTCTTTTCTTTAAGTGGTGCTTATTCTTTTCCGTTTCCAATCACTGCACCTTTTCTCTATTTCAACGGTTCTACTCAAAACCAAACCGCCCCCCCACACTTTTGCTTTTGTACAATTTCACTACCATTAAAGTGCTTATGGGAGGTACAAGGGTTCAAACAGATGGCTATCCAAACAATTGGGTAAGATTTGCATTGTAGTTACCAAAGAAACAGGCTTATAGGCTCAACGGGGTTAACTAAGATGTATTGCAATTAGGTGGGTTTACTTTTATGTCTGGTTCAACAAAGATATGCCTTTATCACTTCTCATACTGAATGAAACTACTATTTCGCTTTGCAAACACCCGAGGCTAGTTCTAGGCATCAAATGTAAATCATGGAATACAGTAAAACTCACAAACACATGGCATATGACTCATTATAGATTGGCTTATCGAGACATTCTATTCTGAGCATTAAATTCAATGACAAACATGCAATTTAAGGTACTTTAGTAAGATTCAACCACTAAGACTAAGTGTTAAACTCTAGTGTCTATTATATTCAGGTGTATCAACGCTATGGGTTCTCTTTCGATTTTAGCTCGTAGCCCATTAATTCTAATCTAAAAACTAAAAAGAAAACAAAATGAACAAAACTACCTATACCCGGTTTAAGCTAAACCCTTAGAAAAAAACCGTGACCCAAAGAAAAACCAAGGGGGAGTTACTACACTATCTAAAAATAAAATAAAAAATCTTTTTGGTATTTTCTCTAGACTAACTTTCCTCAAGAAAATTGTCTAAAGTATCTGTCATAAGGAAGAGTCTTCATATTTCCTTTTTTTTCTCGACTTAGTCCCTCAAGAACCCCGCCGAAAGAGATCCGTCGTGGGGATAAGCCAATTACCTATTTTAAACTAATGAACTCTTACTCAACACCAAAACAATCAAAGCAAAACAAAACGAAACAAAATCAAACAGTCAATTGTTACAATTACATACATACAATTAAGTATCCCCCACCCCACACTTAAAGTGAAGACATGTCCCCATGGCTGAAAAATTGAAGGAACAGTGAGGTAAAGCAACTTCCCTAAAGAATCACTCCTGATCAGAGACGGTGTCCGGGTTCTCATCGCAAGCACGACCCAGAGCTCTCAGCCAACCCAAAAATTTCTTCTCCAACTTTACCTGCCGGTCAGCCACCGCATCTACGCGAGTACCCAAATCAGTCACGGAGGAGCATAACTCGGCCACCTCCTGCTCCAAAGTGGAGAAACGGGACATTCAGGCAGTTCCAGAAGATGATGTCATCCCGAACGGTGCTGCAGCTGCTGCACTGGGCTCGTGAGCTATATTTTGTCCCCCACGTCCACCTGCTCGGCCTCCTCTTCCTCCGAGTCATCAGAGCCAATCCTATCCTCCCCACCGCTGCCGCTGGCTCCTTACCCATGGTGACCTTGTCGGCTTGGAACTTGCTGTCTTTTGGTACTAGCCCATCCATACGGAGATTTTCGGGCACTCGAGCTTGCCTCCAAATCTGAGTCACTAAAGAAGGGAAAAAGAACTTATACCTTTTTATTGGGCAGCGAACGAACATTTCGTCGTGCATCACTTTGGCTACATCGAAGTTAAGACCATTGATAAAACACCAAATCAAAGCAGCTCGAGGCCCATTTACCTCCGTAGTGTTGGAGGACAAAATCAGGCGATTGTTAATCAGATACAACCAGCACTTTGCTTCAAAGGTAAGTGTCGATGAGTGAAACTTCTCACCATATTGCATCCAGACCACCTCTTTCCCAGGTACACAGATCGTATAAAAGAATCGCTCCCACTTTGCGTCTGTTGGGTTACGAGCGTACTCATAAAAGTCATTATAATCAGCCACAGGAGGGGGCAGCTGGTACACCGTCCGTATCGCCTCAATAGAGGCATTCACCGCCTTTCGGCGCATTGTGACTACGCTATTGTCATACTCCGGAACATTAGCGTAAAACTCTCTCATAGCCATTACATTGCCCTCTCCTGGCTCATTAATGAAGGTCCGCAACCCCTGCCTCTCCAACTCAGTGTACATGTGAGGGCAGTGCTGCTGGACCGAGCCGATGTCAATACTCCTCTCCGAAATTGGCTTTTTAGGTGCCTTCTCTGCAAAGCGGTCCTGAGCATTGGCTGAGACAAATTTGTTACTGTCAAAGGGGCGTGCAGGGGTTGCCCCTTGTGTCCTGGACAGATAGCAACATGCGATCGTGACTAAACAATGACATGTATGTGTTGAGTGTATTACTTTATCTTTATGTTTCCCGTGTCATGTGTTTTCATTAGTTGTACCGAATTTAAATTATGTTAAGTTGCTACATTTGTGTTGTAGTATTAAAATAAAGAAAAAACGGGAAAATAAAAACATAATACGCATATAATGTAAACATAAAAAATTATTATTATTTACATAAAATACAAAATAAAATAAAATATGTCCCACGACCTGTGTACTTCAATGCAGCCGCTGGCCTAAGGCACATCCCTTCCCGCCAAGTTACGCTATCAGGATCATACTCATCACGTCGCTTCTTTGTCGCAGATTGCGCTGCAACATGATCGTCAATAATGCTGGCAGGATTGGTAGAAGGGGCCATCGGTACTTCAGCAACCTACAGAAGAATAAGTCAGCTCGGTATATGAAAATATATATTAGTAATGTACGTGTTAAGTCAAAAGAAATTTAAATTGTCTTACCATGGTCTTGTCGGGATCGTGAATATAAGCATCCACTGCATCCCGCTCATCATCGTACAAAGTGGCCTCCGTGACGGGCGAGGATGAAGCCTTAATAAGAAAATTATAAAGTTATTTATGGCGAATCAATGAGATTTTTTTTTTAAAATTTAATAGTTATACAAACTTGTTTGTGCCTGTGAAAGATCCCCAACACCCGTCGATGATGGGCCATAACTCAGCCAATGCCACCATCCACATATCGGGTCGACCGATCCTCAGCATTGGTCAATGAGCCTGAAAAATACTGCTCTCAATCCTCTCCGATAATGCTCGTGCCCGTGATCAACAATGGATCTGACGGGGTCACCTGCAAAGTTGCTAGAGTGAGCAGGAGCTGAAGGCTGAATGACGGCATGCTACTGTGATAATCTTCTAGCTGATGGAGGTCACTCGGCAGATCAGCTCCAACATCCTCAATAGGTTCCTCAACGCCCCCTTGACGGTAACCACCTCCTCACCGGCGTCCGTCGTGCCTCGTGAGGCACCCCTACCTCGTGGGACAACCATGCCTCATGCTCCCATACCTCGTGGGACAGGCTTACCTCGATGTTAGTGCTCTGGTGCCACATAAGCAGGGACTTGAACTAAGCGCTCGTCCTCTCGGGCTCGCTGTAATGTCCGGGCAACCAACTCTGTAACATGTCGGCCATACTCGTGCAAAATAGCCGCTCCCTCGCCGACATGTTGTTGCATCTGCAGTCCCAACTGGTGGAATGAATGTAGGCCAATAGCCTGCACAACATGTAAAATATAAATTACGAAACGCTAGGTCACAATAGTAAGTAATAATACCTAATAACATACCAGTGCCTCGTGCCTTCTGGCGTATGGAATGTACCGACCTCCAACTCGATAAATGGGATTTCCGACAAAAAGTCGGGTAACTCTGTGGTACTAGCTCATATAATAATGCTTATACTCAATGTGTGTGTATGGGGGG
>MU682473.1:120925-137918 GCA_026770625.1 Nicotiana glauca
CCATGCCAAATATGCATCATCCACCCTAGAATGATCATCCCACTGGAAATGTGTGGTCTGCGAGGTGGGCGGTGTTGGTACGAGTTGCGGACGGCCAAACTAGCGAAGTACCCACTCAGTGGCATGATGCTCCACAATATCAAGGCAGATCAACGGGACGAAAGAGCCCCACATAGTCGGCCGGTCGAGCAATAATCGGGCAAGCCAGCTATCAATGTATCGCTGTATGGCGTCCAGATGAACTATTAAGTAACAACAGGAAATATGAGTATATGCAACACATGTGAAGCTATGACAAGTAAATTTAGTTATATATTTACCTGTGCGCCATCCAGCAAATCGAAGGTATCCCTGCACAAGGAAAGATTATGCTGAGCCTCGTATTCACGCGTATGTCCCCCTCGGAGAACCCACCTCCTAGCTAAAGGAAGCAACGGAGGTGTTATATCCGGATCTAATGGTGGTAGAGGTGGCTATAACTGCAGGAACCGCTTACAGGCCCAAATCTAACATAAAAAGTTGACATAAAATTTAAGATATATTTTTACTAGGTATGTTAAAATGAATAGAGTATTCGAATATGTTGTCACCTGTACTAGCGGCAAAATCAAACAACGTCACGCTGGGTGCCCATGCTCGCCCGACACATCTGCCTGTACAAGTAGGCAAAAACAGCTACACCCGAACTGTACTGATCAAATAAATATGCCAAACTGTATAATTATATCCAAATCCATTTTCAAGGTGGCTTTTCAAGCAGGTTCATAAGGAGATTGGAGAAATGAGAAATATTAATTATCAGTTTATACTCTTTTCTCCATTTTCTTCTAATTTCTTGCCCCTCCCAATATTCAACAATTACAAGACTAAACCCTCAGCTATACGGGAAGTAATTGGAAAACAAACCTCGGGAATTAACGGTAAACACCAGAAACGGAACTTCAGAAAGTTCTCATTCTAGGACCATATTGTACTTGAGGGTTAGTCCCATTTCCCTTTGTACTTATATTCTTTCAGTTTCTGTTGTTTTCTTAAACTAACTATAAATAGGATTGCCTTATCACTTGTCCTTTTTTTTTTTTTGGCTTTCTTCTACTGGTTTACTGTCTAATTGCACTATATAATATATGATGAATTGTAATTATTACTATGTGATATAATGCTGTTCATTATTTCTGACTTCTGCTGAAATGTGATTAGTCTATTTTTAAGTTTGTTCAGAGAAAATAATAATGGTGAATGTGCTTTATTGAAGGTTAATTTGGACGCAGGGGCTATGTAGCCGTATAACATCCGTTCAATTGAAACCATAACTTTCGACGCATAGTACAAATTTATATGCAAAAGATTACTAAAATACCAATAAATTATAGATATGAACCCATAACTTTAAGGATATAATGAGTTCAGTAGAACTAACCATAAAGGTTGAACCCATAGAATTTGGATCCTGGATCCACCTCTGTTTGGACTAGTGAGGCTTGCTCAAGCATAGATGGATTTAGGATTTAAATTTGATGGGTACAAACCTTTAAGGTATTTAACACTTAATACATTACTTTTTATTTCGTGGGTTGAAAATCTATTATTTCTTGGAATTTTAGTGGGTTTTCGCATAAATTATCTATGTTCTTTGTCAAAAATATTGATTCGGTTGAACCTAGTGTTTCTAGATTGCATCTAAAATATGAGTTATACCACCAAAACACAGAGGCGGATTCAGGATTTAAATTTAGACATTTAAAGTGTCAATTCTGAATACTCTGTATTTTTTACTTCATGAGTTTAAAATTTAATATTTGTTGAAATTTTAGTGATATTTATGATAAATTATATATATTCTATGTCAAAAATACTGGTTCAATTAAACCCGGTGTTTATAAATTGCATCTGCCTCTGTGCTGTGGTGTTAGAGCACCTTCATCACTAACTGATCTGGTGGAGGTTTGAGTTGTGTCAGTAATTAGGAACACTGTTGATGTCTCGGCGGTGTGGTAAGAGAAACAGTAAAAATAAAGAAGATTAATGTGGTTAAATGCTCCTCGGTAATTATGTTAATTCTATCCTATTTATGCCATTGTGAGCTGTAGCAGTTCTGAATGTGTTAAGTCTTGCAGATTCCTACTATGAAATTTGGAGTTAAGAATCTTAGACGATCCAGTTATAGCTAAGTGTCAAAGGTCCGCGTTAGAGTAAATGCTAGCACATGAGGGTAGTGCCTCGGTTTAGTAAGATAAAGTCATCGCTCTCCTGCTATTCTTAAAATTTAAGGCTGGTGATTGGCATTCCATTGCTTGCATTCTTGAATAGTGTGAGAACAATCAATTGATATTTAACCACAGGTAGATTAATTGATATTTTTTCAAGAGAACCATAATACTAAACTCAAATTTCTATCATGCTTCCCCGGTGACAATCAGTTTCTTGCGCGCATCATTCAGTTCTCTGTTGATCCCTTCATATCTGTTCTAGATGTTTCAACATTCTAGACCATAGTGTTTGGCATAGTTCTAACTGTATCAAATGCACAGGCCATAAAGGGAAAAAATACTAGTAGTCTTTATATTAAGACCTTAATGGTTGAGGAGGAACAACAAGAGTCCCCTTTCGCGATTAATACTCTAGTCTTTTCAGTCACAAGATATAGACGCAGCTACCGCTGTTTCAATCGTTCCCTTTTGTTGTTTCTACAATAAGCGTGGAGACTGGTTCATGCCCATATACCAAAAAAAAAAAAAAACCATTTTCTCTTTTGATTCCACAAACTAGAAAATATGTCACTTCCTCGTCTGTTAGAAGATAACAGGCAAGAACAAGCTAATGCTTCTTGTTACTAATATGTTGTTTTGCATAATGATAAGTTTTTTTAAAAGGATGTCAATTATGTGGTCATGTTTTTACTTCTAGTATATTGGAAACCTGAGTTCGTTAGTTAATTCTGAGACTCCTTTTTTCTGTTATATAAACCTTCTTTCTCTCTTAATAAAGAATGCTCGTACGAGAACTCGAGCACCTTGATAGTCTAACTTCCTGTTACCTCTCATTTCAGAGAATGGTGAATTCTTTACAATATAAACTTATATCATTTGCATGACTTAAAAAAGGGAAGCTGTGAACCTTACTGAAATATGAAATTTGCATGAATGTCATTTTTGCTGTACTTATATCAACAGATACTAATTAACTGCAGCAGTGTGTGCATCACAATGAATCTTTACTGGTTGACAAGTAATCTGGATCTTAGTCACCGAAATTGAACATGGATATGTGGAATTTTTATGTCAGACGATGGTAAACACGACCTGCTATAGACTTCTCTTTTTGTTCTTATTGTGTAACTTCCTACAGTATGTCTGTAGCTATGCTCTGATTAACATATTATTCTTACAGTTTATCCATATTCTCGATATGGTATTAGTATTCCATCTCAGGACAATTTCTAGTGTGTTGCACTACTCTAACGTTTCGGATTGCCACATCTGTATGTGAAGCATTGGATATTAAGGAGCTAGCAACAACTTGCAACTATAACCTAAGTCTTATGTGGTTGGCTTGAATGGCTTGTCCATGAGAGCTAGTGTCTGTGCGGTTGCCTAAATTACATGCCACACAAGTGTATTTTTGATTCTTTTTTCCCTTACGAAAGAAATGACCTTATCCGTTTTTCATGTTGGTAAAATAGAAAAGGAACCCTGAGTTCTGTATTATCATGTACTTGTGTTGATGCATTGCATATTTATACAGGTCGGCTGGAGATGAAGTTATAGTTCAATTTTTCAATATCAAAAGAAGCTTTGGAGACGACACTTTTGCAAGATCAGCTGACATCGCCAATTGAACACTATGCGTCATAGGTGGTTAGCTGGTTGATAAATCAGAAAGTGATTCCATCTTGTAAGTATTACAGAAGGTAATATGGCCATTTTCAGCAGCTCAGATTTGGAAGTTTGAAAACAGTTGTCAAATACCTCAGTCCTAGTCAGGTAAATGATTTTCTTGCTTAATTCATCCAAATGAACTACAACCACTGTTCGGATTTATGTGACACTCTTTTTTTAGTCTGTTCCAGAAGCATGACGCCTTTCTATTTTTGGGATCTTTAACTTTAGATTTCCCGTTTTGCCCTTAATGACATGCTCTTATAAACATAGAAATATCATGATATGTTTGAAACTACAAGTTGTAAGGGTAATTATGTGCCAAAAGTCTTTCTTTCTTCTTAAACTTTATGCTGAATCAAATCCCGCCATATAAAATGAAACGGTCATACAAATGGATCTCTGCCTGCCTGCTCTACCATCTGAGCATATGCAAAAAAAGATAACAGTTTGTCAAATGTTGCGTGCGCTGTCCCATTGACAAAAGTCTTCCCAACACCCTGCATTTTGGTTAGTTTCTAGGTAACAGAAAGTTAGGAACTGCAAAATTTCGGTTATACAGCCTCTCTACCTGCAGAAGGTAGGGATAAGGTTTGCGTACACACTACCTTCCCTGGACTCCTCTTGTGGGAATATGGTGAGTATGTTGTTGTTGTTGTTATTTGAACTAAATGCTAGAATATCCCCTTAACCTTTTGGGATCTGAAAAAGACACCCCTTTGTTTCATTGGAATGAAAAAACACCTACTTAAGCTATCACATTTTTGATTGTTTTGTCCAAATTTTGGTTGTTTCTAAAAGCTAGAAGTCTAATTGCCGAAGTAACAATGGATAAGCTGCAATGCCTACAAAGTTAATTGCTTTTATTCTTTAAGCTTGTTCTTCCCTTCTATTGCCAATGGCACAAAACTACTATCAACCTTACAACTTGTTTGGATGGTTGTTACATGTTGTTTCATAATGTATGATATTGTATTGTACTGCATTGTAATGTATTGTTTGATGATTATAATGTTTGGATAGATTGTATCGTTTGCCGTCGTTTCATGATCTCACGTACCAACAATATGAAGAATAAACTTGCAATATTACTAAAAAAATATGACTATTTAATAATAAGAAAGGGCAAGATGAGAGAAAAAAGTAAGGTAACAATGCCAACACACCAAATCTGTTGTTCTATAAAGTGACACTTTTTGTCGTTACGTAACAATGGATTTAACGATACGATACAATAAAATTGAACTAACAATCAAAACAAGCATTGTATTTAAAATAACAATATGATACAATACAATATGTAACAACCATCTAACCAATTAAACTTTTCCACACGGGCGCAAAATATGTACAGCAGATCCTAAAAAAATTCCTTATATCCGAATTCTAAAGTATATACAATATTGGGAATCTAGTTCTATCACCTAGAATCTGATTGAAAACTTGTGGTTATATGGTTGTTAAGTTTCAGACCATGTATTTCCCTTCATTGTCCATGTTTTTATTGCTGGTGCCAAATTTCTTTCCTAGTATTGGTAATTTAGTCAACCTTAAAATTGAGGGCATTTAATTGTCAAAGATTGTCTAGATTAGGTGGCCATGTGGCCAATGTTTGCTGGCTGATTTTGACTAGCAATTAAGTGCCCAATTTTGAGCACTAAATTCCTGACGGCTGATGAATTTTTGGTCCCACAAGCTTAACTTCTTTGCTTTAAGGGGTCGTTTGGTGCGAGGGATAAACAAAAATAATCCTGGGATAAAAATTTAGTACAGTTTTATCCTTTGTTTGGTTACTAATCCTCGAAAAAGTTATCCCAGGATTAAAAATAGTACCAGGATAACTTATATCTGGCAGATGGTGGAATAGTAATCCCAAAATAAGTTATCCCAGGATAAAACAGTAAAATTGACAATATCGAGATTAATACACCTTACCAAATAAGAAATAATACCAAAATAACTGATCCCAGTATAACTAATCTCAGCATAACTCAACAAAACGACCCCCTAAAAGGGCAAAAACTCCAAGTACTTTTCAAGTTCATTTGTATCAGTCAGTTTATTTTCCAAGTTACTATTTTTGAGGGCTTGCTCCATCTAATTTCAAATATTAGAAGTCTGATTCTAACAATTTATTAGGTTGAACAAAGTATTGTTGAATTTAGTTATCTTCTACTATTAGCTAAGACTAGAAAAAAAGAATAATATGGTCTAATAATTGTATTGATAAACATGGAAAAAATATGTAAATTATTGACTTCTTATATCTGCAGAGACTCTTAACCCCATAACAACACTTCCTTTTCACTTGCAACCGCCTTTTAATTTGCTTTTCTCACTTTTTCTTTTATATATATATATATATATATTTGTTTTTTCATCATATGTTTCATTGTGATTAATATGAAGATGTACTTTTCTAGAGCTTTTATACTGCATATAGCATCCCACGTTCATGCAGGGTTCGAGAAAGGGCCACACTTCTAGGAGTATGATGTAGGCTCGAACCCGTGACCTATAGGTCACACGAAAACATTACCGTTGCTCTAGGGTTCCCCTAGTTAATTTTTTCTTAAGCTTGAAAAGTTACTAAGAGAAAGTTGCTTATAATCTGAACATTATTATATGCTCCCAATACAACAACAACAACAACAACAACAACCCAGTAAAATCTCACTAGTGGAGTTTAAAAAGGGTAGTATGTACTCAGACCTTACCCCTACCCTAAAGGAGTAGAGAGGCTCTTTCCGAAAGACCCTCGGCTCAAGAAAACAAAAAGACAAAAGGAGATTTAAAATAACAACATGATACAATACAATATGTAACAACCATCTAACCAATTAAACTTTTCCACACGGGCGCAAAATATGTACAGCAGATCCTAAAAAAATTCCTTATATCCGAATTCTAAAGTATAAACAATATTGGGAATCTAGTTCTATCACCTAGAATCTGATTGAAAACTTGTGGTTATATGGTTGTTAAGTTTCAGACCATGTATTTCCCTTCATTGTCCATGTTTTTATTGCTGGTGCCAAATTTCTTTCCTAGTATTGGTAATTTAGTCAACCTTAAAATTGAGGGCATTTAATTGTCAAAGATTGTCTAGATTAGGTGGCCATGTGGCCAATGTTTGCTGGCTGATTTTGACTAGCAATTAAGTGCCCAATTTTGAGCACTAAATTCCCGACGGCTAATGAATTTTTGGTCCCACAAGCTTAACTTCTTTACTTTGAGGGATCGTTTAGTACGAGGGATAATAAAAAATAATCATAAAATAAAAATTTAGTACCGTTTTATCCCTTGTTTGGTTACTAATCCTCGAAAAAGTTATCCCAGGATTAAAAATGGTACCAGGATAACTTATATCTGGTAGATGGTGGAATAGTAATTCCAAAATAAGTCATCCCGGGATAAAGCAGTAAAATTGACAATACCGAGATTAATACACCTTACCAAATAAGAAATAATACCAAAATAACTGATCCCAGTATAACTAATCACAGTATAACTAATCTAAGCATAACTCAACGTAACGACCCCCTAAAAGGGCAAAAACTCCAAGTACTTTTCAAGTTCATTTGTATCACTCAGTTTATTTTCCAAGTTACTATTTTTGAGGGCTTGCTCCATCTAATTTCAAATATCAGAAGTCTGATTCTAACAATTTATTAGGTTGAGCAAAGTATTGTTGAATTTAGTTATCTTCTACTATTAGCTAAGACTAGAAAAAAAAGAATAATATGGTCTAATAATTGTATTGATAAACATGGAAAAAACATGTAAATTATTGACTTCTTATATCTGCAGAGACTCTTAATCCCATAACAACACTTCCTTTTCACTTGCAACCGCCTTTTAATTTGCTTCTCACTTTTTCTTTTATATATATATATATATATATATATATATATATATATATATATATATATATTTTCATGATATGTTTCATTGTGATTAATATGAAGATGTACTTTTCTAGAGCTTTTATACAGCATGTAGCATCCCACGTTCACGCAGGGTTCGAGGAAGGGCCATACTTCTAGGAGTATGATGTAGGCTCGAACCCGTGACCTATAGGTCACACGAAAACATTACCGTTGCTCCTCCCAATACAACAACAACAACCCAGTAAAATCTCACTAGTGGAGTTTGGAAAGGGTAGTGTGTACTCAGACCTTACCCCTACCCTAAAGGAGTAGAGAGGCTCTTTCCGAAAGACACTCGGCTCAAGAAAACAAAAAGACAAAAGGAGACAATATTAGTATCACCACGGAAATCATAGAAAAATAGGAACATGAAATCCAGAAGAAAGATGCGAAACAAAAGCGATAGCTAGTAAAATAGGTCCTGCACTGAAAACAGAAATCGTAAGACACAACATTGCCGCTAGCTATCTTAGACAAAGATCCTACCAGACTAGTCTCACAAAGGTACGAAGAAAGACAAGACTCGACTACCTCCTAACCTACCACCCTAATTCCTTTTCACTTCTGCGGTCAAACACATTATCTTTGAGAAAACTGTAAAAATATGATTTTTTTTCTTCTTTACATTGCGTGCAAATTTAAAAAAAAAAAGGGAATGCAATAATCAATAAATGTATGTAGGGCTTTGTTTTTGATTATCGGTTAGGATACAGAATGCAGCCTTATGTATTGTGTCTTGGTGTAAATTTCTTCCTTCTTCACTTTGCTCACTACATCAATGCTCAGAGCACTACATAAATCTTTATCACCATGTCATTCTCTCAAATACAAATTGCAGCGCTGCTACTTATAGTAGTTTTTATCCGGTAACTGAAACTTATTGGCTAGATTAATCCGGTTCGCGCTGCGTACCCATTAAGAGGAAAGCACTTCCTACCAAGAAGTTATGCTACTTATAGCTGCAGGTACGCAACAAAATAAACAAATTCTTGTTAAAACTTGAGTACTTTGAATAAATGGTGTCTGCAGATATTCTACAGATCACAAATGAATTGCTAGCCACAAGGCCATGTATTACAGCTGCAAATTCTAGTCTAGAAAGCAAATTTCCAGCTGCGACGTCTTAAAGCTGAGGGGATCAAAGATTTTTCGGGTGAGAAGAACTTGACACAACAGAAAGTCATTTAGTACTAGAACTTAATGTCTCAGTGTCACACCCCTTTTTCACCAAACTTCTTTGAGTCTCTGAAAAATGGAAAACAGTAAAATTTTTTTTTACACAATGAATTTGCACCTAACATTTATCACGAAGCTCTTTCCGTTTCCCATTTTTCAAAGATCAGAAATAAAAATAGCTTGGTGAAAAAGGGGTGTGACGCTCGCTAAGTAAAATTAGGTGTATAGAGTGGTGTGTCCTCTCCAAGCAAAAGAGACTTTAAGATGGCTTCACAGACTATAGTATCATAAATCAACAAATGTCCGCCATCAGGAACTTCATGATATTGTATCCAAGGTAACCTTTCTGAGACATGTCTTTGTAGTTTCAAATTAATAAATTTGTCTTCACAGCCATGCCATATGTGAACAAAATTTTGATCATTTTCAGGAAAAGGATTGCTAAGCGTCAAAGGATCAAAATCCCATTTACTAAAAGCCACAAGGAAGTCGCTACAAAGGTTGTTGAAAACACTTCTGCTCTTTAGCTTTTCCTGTCAAAATAATATGATGTATCAGCTTGTTAGTATGGAAAACGAGAATGTTGCAGGAATGGTGAAGTCGAATTGACCTTACCGAGGTAAGAAATTGAAATCCAGGTGCGTTCTTTAAAAGTTCTAAGTCCTTGTCAGTGAAATATGTAGGTTTTGAATTATCAGCTGAGGAAGAGAGCGATGATTTTCGTATCAACCACCAATGCAATAATCGAGGAGCAAATCTTGCAACCAACGTCATCCTTTTGTACCACCTCTTCCGTTCATCGTCCTTTGTTAGAGAATCTGGTAAAGAGGGCCATTGGTAATTCACAATGGGAACTACAAATGCCACCCCTGCTAACCTACCATGTTCAAGAAAACGGTAGGAAGAAAAATAGAATACCTGAATACACATTCTGGATATAAATATTGACCACTACAGAGAGTTGTGCTGTTCAATTTGACATTTTGTTCATTTGGGTCTCATGGTAGCTCTTAACTATATGATGGGAAGAACAAATGCCACGCTCGATATCTACCAAGTTGAAGAATGGGCAGCCCGATGCACGAAGTTCCCGCTATGCACGTGGTCCAAGAAGGGCCACAAGGGTCTATTATATGCAGCCTTATCCTACTTATCTTACTGTTTCTACGGCTTGAACCAGTGACCTCCTGGTTACAAGTTACGTTAAGTTTCACCTTCTACCAATTTGAAGAAAGGATATAGGAAAAAAGAGAAACGTGAAGTACACTGTGGATACACATATTGACCACAATAGAGACCTGTACGATTCAATTTGACAAGTTTGTTCATTCAGGTTTCATTGTAACTCTTAGCTCTATAGTTTACATTAAATTTATCGTTGAATGAACAACATTGCTGATATTGATTAGAATAAAGACTAACACAATTCAATTTGACATTTTGTTTGTTCCCGTTTCATTGTATCTCTTAGCTCTATAATTTAGATTAAAGTTTATCGTTAGAACCGTGGAAACAACCTCTTGTAGAAATGTAGATTGCATACACTGCAAGGTGTCCTTCCTCGGACCCCGTGTAGCAGAAACTTACTGTACCGGGCTGCTCTTTTTTTTTTTACTTATTGTTGAATGAACTGCATTGTTGATATTGATCGGAACAAAAGACGGTATGATGAAATAAAAGCAAGAAATTTACCTATGTGAAATGTGTTTGATGCAACTCCAGGTTGGATAAGAACCCATTGAGAAACCAATAATGTAGAATTTGGATCCTAATTCCAGGTGATCAGCTAATTCCTCAATATCAGATGCTTCACTCCTTAGTGATCTTTTAGGATTTGGATCACTTTCTCCATATCCAGCTCTATCAAATTGAACTATATATATTCCCATTTTGTTCATAAGTTCCTGTTACAATATCTCAAAACTTAACAATATATATCTAACTGCACCTTCAAGAACATATATGGTGGTCGCAAAATCAACTCATTTTTTTTAGTAATCCGTCCAACCCCTCCAAGTTTAAACGAACTGGGTTATGACCCGTTCGTTGACTCGACCAATGGGTTGAACCCGAAATGACCCATCCAAAAAGCAAAATGAGAATATGAGAGGTTAGGTCATGTGGGGTTGAGTCATGACTCATTATTTGACATATCTTGATTCAAACAAACTTTTAGCAGGTTGGATCATAACCATTTACGATTCGCCTAAATTTGGTCCGACCCGCCTTTTGCCACCTTTCCTCATAACTAGTGGTAGCAAAATGGTTTTAAAAAAATATTATCTATTCATATTTTCCATTAAAGTATGAGTTGCATAATGAACTTTTAAAAATGAGTCAACATCAATTGAAAATGAATAACCAACGGGTTTAACCTTTATATTTGTAAAGCCTCAAATTGGAGGTTCAAATTTGGAAGACTAGGAATTCTCCCAGATGTGATCATATTCAAGAAGTCACGGATAATACGGATATACATATTATCCGCCGGTTAATCCGTTATTTCCGTATTAAATATGAGTCGGATCGGATAATTTATCCGTTTTTGCATTACCTATTTTCGACCGGCACATATCCGACCCGACCTGCCCGTTTGTCACCACTACTCATAACATATCAAAGAGGAAATGATTTAAGGGTAGATAGTTACCTTAGGTGCAAGAAAGTCTCTTTCTTTGGAGCTGTCAAAGCCATGAACCATAATAATTCTGTAATTTGATTTGTGTTTAGGAACACCTCTTTCTTTGTAAGCCAAGTTTCTTCCATCAATTAATTTGATCTTTGCTGAACTATTAGGATTAGTTTCTGCAGAAACCATTTTTTATGAAGAAGAATATCATAAAAAATAAAAATATTTTTTTGAGATTTGTTTTTCTTGAGATCTGATCACATTTTATACAAGAAAAGATCTCATTTTTAGTCAACCATTTGCCTAGAACGAGAAAGTCATCACCCTTTTGTAGTTTTGTTAAAAACTAGTAAAAGATAAAATTTTCTTTGGCCGGCATTAAAATCTGCTGGAAATGTTTTTCTAGTTGTCTTTTTTCTAAAAATATTATTTTGTGGTTGATAGGTGGAGGTGGATTCGTTGAAAAGAAGTTTTCATATTGTTTGTTTATTTTTTATTTATATTTATATTTTGTTTTTTTTTAGTAAGGCAGGTATGGTTTTTGTAGCCTCCACCAGTTTTGTGGGAAGTTTCTAGAAAAAACTAAAAATTACTACGTAGTCGCTTCCAAAAATAGCAATGGGCAAAAAATATTTTTTTTATATATTAATGGTGTAATATACTTATAATGTGCATATTTTTTGTATATTTCGCTAGAGAACGTAATTATTTTGGCTGACTGGGCAAATGTTTTACTTGCGCAACATTCTCTGTATTTTTTAAAACGTTTTTTTTTTTGAAAGTTTAAAAAGAAAAAGAAATGCCATGTACAATGCTCTTTCTTTTTTTCTTTAAAATTTATTACATTAGGGGTCAGTGGCGGAGCCAGGAGTTTTATTAAGGGGAGTCAAAATATTAAAAAACAAATTCACCAAGAAATCAAGGGGTGTCATTATATAGTATATATACATATTTTAAAAAAAATTACCTAGCTAAACAGTGTAATTTTCCGACGAAGGAGTGTCGGTTGACACCCATTTGGTACATGGTGTCACGTAAAATGCTTTCTCTCCTTTTTTCCCCCTTTCTATACTTTGTTGTGACTAGGTGTGTACATGGACCGGGTTGGTTCGGTTTTTATCAAAATCAAACCAAACCAATTATATCGGTTTGGATTGGTTCGGTTTTGTCGAGTTTTTCGGATTTTCGGATTTTTTTGTTACATGAATATCATTTCAATCTTACGTTATTAAAATTATAAATAAAGCTTTGATAAGTGAATATATGTTTAGTAAATATGGAAAAAATTGACAAACATATGATCTATTAAAATATTCTAATGGGAGAAATTTTTTAGTAACACATGATAGTTATTTTCTTAGTCGTCTAACAATAATTTTTCGTTAATTCACCCTTTCAAGGTTAATGCATGAGAGGATCCCAAATATTTCTACATTTTCTAAAGAAAAATCACTACAAAATCTTAAAAATATAAATAAAATTTATATATTTATATGTCGGTTTGGTTCGGATTTTTTTACTCAATACCAAATCAAGTCAAACCAAACCTAGTCGGGTTTCTTAATCGGTTTGGTTTGATTTTTCGATTTGGTGCGGTTTTCCGATTCGGTTTGAACACCCTGACAACAAAGCAATTATTCATTAATAACGGAAATCTAAGTAATTAAAAAAAGTTTTATGGTTATAATTATGAAATATTTTATGGCCACGTTCAAGAGTAATCTGCTTTCATTATTCTCGAGCTTGTGTACATGAATGTGGTGGATGATTTTAGAGTAAAATATTCCAATTGATTGTGCACTTTAATTTATTTTTAGTTCAATGAATGAAAACACATGCTCTGATTCATCTTTTCTGTTTTTAGCATAAAAGTTAATAATTTGATTAATAAGATATTAATTAGTACATACTTAAATCTCAATCTTCAAGGAAGATGTTAAGTTGACTTTTCAAAGTCTACTTAAACCCCAACGCCCGCCTATCTTAGGTAAAAACTTACTTGTATTTGGTGTTTATATTAAATTCATAAATACAAGATATGAATCTTTATATTTATATTATAGTGAAATGATATGCATTCTTACATTAATATTTTAACTATAAAATATAAATATTTTAATTTGATAATCTGGTGCGAGTAAGTATTTACAATATAAAAAATAAAAAAATAAAGATGAACGCAAAAACAAGGGTAAAAAGAGCAATGTAAAATCTCAAGCAAGATATTAGGATATTTTCAGAGCTTCTAACCTCCCACCCCCACAAAATGAGGAAAAAAGAAAGAAAGAAAGAAAGAGGAAAGGAAAACAAAACAATTATAGCCACAAAAAAAAATGGAATAGGATATTCCAGAATTTTATTTTGAGGATATCTATGGACTCGTTTGGTACGAGAATTATATGATAATTAATTTTGCGATTAAATTTGAGATGAGTTTTATCTCATATTTGGTTAGGATAAATCACGGTATTATAACTAATATAATTGAATTAGTTATCCCGGTATTGCAGTGTTAATTAATCATGGGATAACTTGGTTCCAATTAAGCGACCCCAAGTGTATATATAAATAGCAGTCAAAAAAATAGATGGGACTATTTAATACAAATCTTTTTCAAATTAGGAATTATCAATATTATTTGAATTCACTTTAGTAAAAAGAAAGAGTTGTGTTAAGGGTTACTCCTTGAAATTTGCTATCGAATAAAAAGAATTAAAGTTTTGACAAGTTAAATTGTGTTGCCTAAACTATAAACAATATTTTGACATGTCATATTAGTTGAATTTATGAGACCAGGAGATATTTTTGAGATCCCAACTATATATATATCGTGCGAAATGCAAGAGTTCATCTCATGCCTCCTGTTTAATTTTTCAATTATATATATATATATTCTCATGCTTGACTGAATTTTTCATGCTTGTATACATATTCTCATGCTTCCCACTTTAGGGAACATAAAATAAAATTAACACAATTGATTCCACTGGCAAGGCTTGAAATTTGTAAAATTCCATGATTACCTGGAGCATTATAAAGGGGAAAATTCAAAAATAGCTAAATTTACAAGTGGTCATTTAAAAATAGCCACAGTTTTAAAAGTAATTGAAATTTATTCATTTTTCATGTAAAGATAAATCTGAACGAAAATATTGTTCAAAATCCGAAAAAATACTCCAGTAATATACCGTTCCAACATAATATACTGGAGTTTGGCGCATCGGTGCTCCAGTGTATTATACTGGAGCCAGCAAAATATACCGGTCCAGCATAATATGCTGGAAGTTCATAAACATGTGCACTGAACTCCAGTATATTATACTGGACCGCTATCTATTGCAGCAAAATAGTGGTTATTTTTCAATGAGTTGGCAAATGCTGGCTATTTTTGAATGATCAGTCTAAAAACTGGCTAGACCGTGACCTCACTGTGGTTGGGCCACGTGACGGGCTAACCCTCACTAGTTGGGTATTAAATGTAGAAATCCATGTCCAAAATGGAAAAATTTTATTTTGTGTTTCATACAACTGATACTAATTGTATGAGACAACTTTTTTATCTCGCAATTTTATCGACCCAGAAGTATAAGACCGGAACCCACAAATTTATGAGACAAAAAGGAACATCATACAACTAATGTCAGTTGTATGAGACACAAAATAAAATTCCTCATCCAAAATGAGTGAGATTGCAACTAGAGAGGCTTGTAAAGAAAAATGACTTTCCTGATTAGTGACAGAACAAGAATTTTTCATTAAAAAAATTAAAATATAACGAAGTAAATATATAAAAAAAAATTACAAAGTAATTCAACAATAACATTGATAGGAATGTGACAAAGGCAACACAATTCATCACGTTATGGCAACAAGAAGTCAAATCATATAAAGGGGGAGTAGCACTTAGAGCAACAGCAAACGGCGGCAAATTTTATTTTGTGTCTTGTACAACTGACACTAGTTGTATGAGATATCTTTTCTGTCTCACAGTTTTGTGAACCCATAAATATAAGATTGGGATCCATAAATTTATGAGAAAAAAAAAAATTTCACACAACTAATATAAATTGTGTGAGACACACCATAAAACTTCTCGCAAACGACCTACTCAATTAGGCGGTCATTGATAGCAAACGTGATTAATTGCTATGTGCAGCAGGATATATAGCAGAAGTGTGACACTGATTCCTACACGTCAATATACATTTTTTCTACCAAAGATATCAATTAGTAATGAAAAATAACAGTAGCATTAATTAGAACTCATACCAGGAAATCCAAGTAAGTTATACTACTATCTTTTTCTTTTTTGCACTTATCTTTTTTTGTCTTGTTTCTTCTTTCAGTTTCTAATGCTTATCTTCACTAGCTCTATATAGTTTGATCATTAGTTTCTTGGGAATATTGGATTTAGATTGATTCTTTTCTATGTTAGTTTTAGGATTCGTTTGTCCATAGATTTTTTTCCCTTTTTTTTCCGGAAATCTTTTTCAAAATATGTATTTCTATGAAATTTGTAAGTTTTTTTTTTAAAAAAATTTGGAGATTTTTCGAAAATGAGTTTTTCAAAAATCAAAATTTCAAGTTTTATGAAAAAAAGTTTTTTTTCACACTCATAAAACTGCAATATTTTTTCAAGTGAAATGCATGTCCAAATATAATTTTAAATTCCAAATACTATTTTTCAATTTAAATCCAAATATTACTTTCGTAAAGTAATATTTATGCCCAAATTCCTGCTTAAAGTGCAACTGATCCAAAAAGAGGTTGCTAATTGTGGGGGCTTGACGGTCAATACAGGAATAGTCTAAGAGCAACCAGTGCACAAAGTATCCCGTTTGTATGCAGGATATGAGTGAGGATCGCATCGTAATGTAGACAATCAGCCCTAACACAAGTATTAGTAACTGCTTCTACGACTCGAACTCGTGTCCTATAGATCACACAAAAATAATTTTACTATTTGCTCAAAGGCTCCCTTCAACATAGAAATAGTATAACTTTAAATAAATCTGTTGAATATTGAACTTGCATGAGCAGATAGAGAGGATTTATATCCAAGGACAGTTAATCTGGAATTTAGGTGGAATTGTCAATTGACTAGTCTAAACTGAGCTCTTGTTTTACTGTAATTAATTTTAGTAGTCTTTGTTATTAATTGGCAAATGGGAGGATTGAGCTGAATTTGGGTGGGTCAAGATGGGTTAAGTCAATAAATGGTTCATTGCCCAACCCAGCCCAAAGTGTATTTAGGTTAAGATGGGCTAAACAATAGGTTATAACCCAACCCGCCCAACTTGACCCATGTTTTAGAATCATGCCCATCTTGCATAAAAAAACTTTTACCTTAAAATATGTAAGTTGAAAATATTTTTTTTTTT